>CM075494.1:20890000-21117500 GCA_037950675.1 Hypophthalmichthys molitrix
ATAGATGAGGATGAGATAATGGAAATCAATCATGGGACCTTGCAAAGCCTCACTGAGCATTTATATTTATTTGAATATAGATTATCAATGACACTAGGGCAAATACCTTACGCGTTTTATCCATATTCCTGTAGTTGTGCTTTTCATTTCTGTTGGTAAAACTAGTTGCACTATGAGTGTACCATATTTATGTCATCTTTCGGGTGTCATCGTATTATTATTTTATGGCTGTTTTTATTTGTTATTTGAATAATCATGCATAATTTTATCAGAATAGCTCAGCTGTTTTAAAAGCAACATTTCCACACACGCAGACACATAAAAGACCGGCACATTCCACACTTAAACTGAAAGCCACTTGAGTGTTACTGTATTTGGTGTTTGATTATTATTGAGCTGAGCTGTCTGTATATGAGCCTGTCTTTTATTAGACTCTTATGTTTCGTTTCAGGTCTATCAAACAGAACATTTACCTGTATTCGAAGAGTGTGAAGCCATTATTAAATTATACAAGTGGCTCTGGCATAATTTTCGTCCATAGCCTTCTGAATGTATTATTGGGTTGTGTTAGAGGAGTAGACATTCTGTTTTAGAGCTGTTATATAAATTATGAGCGTCATATGATTGTGGAGAAATGTCCTTTTTGTAATGTAACAGGTGATTTGACAATAAAGTTATCCTGGCACCTAGATGGAGTTGTTATTTTTTAATTTTTCTAATTACAACAGCCCCGCAGGTGTTACTGATGATATTCCCGTCAGCAAACAAACACAAAACGATCCCGTTAGTGTACGCGGGTTCAAGAACATTTAATTAATTAATTTAATAACCCATATTATGTGATGTTTTTGGTTTATTTTCGTGACTACAGCAATGTATGAAAACAAGACAGCCGTGTAATGTTGTAGAGAAGTTATGTGAACGTTAAAAGAACGTTCTCTGAACCATCACGCACAAAATAAACGTTTTATTTCCGTTAAAAAAAATGCGTCAAAGCGCTGATTTGGGAAGATTGTGAGAGAAAAAATATCACACTGGGAAAAAAAAAATGTTCGTTGGGAGCGAGTCAGATATGTGTTTAATTCCACTGGGAGCGTACAATTATTATCGGCAGTGATCTGGAGCCGCTTATTATTTACCGCGGCTGCGTCTGCGTGCGTCTTTACCTTTAAGGACCTGCGACATTTTCCCCCATACGAACATACAGTTGTCTACCACCGATAATCTTTGTGTTGTAGACCTAGGTTTTGGAAAGAATGCGCTGAAGGGTTCTTTTAACTGATCTCGATGTTTATGGTGTAATTTGCGTCGGCCGAAATCAAGCGCCGGAGGGGCGCGAGAGGACGACACCGCGCTCACGCTCGAGAGCATCGTGTGGAGGAGGGGACGAAGACACAGAGGGGGTGTTCACTCAAAATATACTATCCCTTTAAAACAAGGGGGACACGGCGGTGGGGGAGAGATAGCGGGGCAGAGAAGACGGGATAAAAAAAGAAAAGGAAGAAAGAGCGAGGGTGGGAGGGTGAGAGTATTGCAGGAAAAAAAGGAAAAAAATGTCATCCTCTCGATTGAAATGCCGAGGCGGAGCCATGGACGACGACCGGTGAAGCGCTCGCCAGACACGAATGAGATTTAACGCAACGCCGAGGCTCGCGCAGATGCCGCTCGGGGCCTGGATGGAGAATCTTATAATAAAAAAAATTGATGGAATTATTTTTACCAACGCCATGCTACCGCTGAAAGCAAATGAAACATTAAACTGCCATTTTAATGATATTATTTTTGCATGAATTATTGCAGAGTGGTCTAAATAACAAGAAAACATAAAATGCAGGAATTCATTATTATATATTATATTTTAAGCATGATATGCCACTGTTATGTGACAATGCGGTGTTAATAACAGGGACTGGACTCTGACTGACAGCTGTCATTTCTTAATTTTTTTTAATATTTTGAAATAAGATGTATAATAATGTATGTCAGAGTATTATGCATTCTTTCACTTTTTAAATTTCTATAACGTTTTTTTACATATGATAGCTTTACATTTACAAAACATATATATATAATATTGGAAAAAGTCTCATTGTGGGGGGGATCGACTAGTTAATTTCACACGGCATCTGTACTCTTCTACACGTCATGATGGATGCAGCTTGGAGCAATTTTCTCTTTCAGGTAAGACAATGCTTATATGACATAATGTTGATGGCTATTTTGTTATTTAATTAAAATTCATGTCATAATAGTTAGCATCTGTCCACAATGGCACCGGTGTAATTTCATTCACAAGTTAAGGCAAAAGAATGTTTAAAATCTGTGATTTTGCCCCTTCTCACAGCAGACTCCGCCTTCACAGTCCCAAACTGATGCGACCCTCCAATCAGATCTTCTCCCGGAGCTCGCGGATGCCGCTCAGGACCCGCCCCCTGAGCACATAGCCCCGCCCCCATCCACGGTGGACACAGCAGCGCTGAATGAGGAGCCTGAACCGGGTGAGGGAGGGGCAAAAGAGGACGGTGGGAAGGGAGAGAACGAGGTTAGGCTGTTTGTAGTTGTGGCATTAGTGGCTGGAGAATAATGTAAATGGGTGAGGATGATAATGGATCCATTTATTTGCATAAGGCTGGAATATTATTATTTCTCTCCTATAGAGTGCTACAGTTGGGTTGCGGAAAGTAAAAACAGAATTAATTTTCCACATAAGGAAATTGATTTTGAACGGTAACTTATAAACCTTTAAAGACAGACCTACTGTGAGCTCGTTAATGTTGTTAGGTTGTTACTCCATGGTATTTGATTCTGCTGAAGCTGTCAGCCTGCATTATTTCTGCTTGTTTTTAAAATAATTGTTTAACAGTGAAATTCCTGGTGAAAACTACATCACCCATTACACCAATCAGAGAGTCGCATGAGGCACTGTGAATGACGTAATCGAGTCAATCTCCCTTCGCTCTCAAAATACTGAAATGTTTGTATATATGTTGTTTTTATACATACAATCAACATTTGTAAATGAATAGTTTTATATTTCTTCATCATTTTTAATTAGATTATGCTCTTCGCAATGCTTCATGGGATTTTTCCTTTAGTAAAACTGTTAAGTACACAGTCTTGTACCTTTGTCTTTTTGTCAGATTTTCAAAAACTTTTTGCTTCAAATCAAATTTTGTAGTGTTGTGATTCACCTCGTAGCTGATTGGCTTGGTTCATGGCTTATTACTCTTTAAAAAAGACTATTTGAAAATCCCTATGGGAAAAATGAATGGAAAAAAGAATTCCAGAACCAGCGCCACTGAAAAAGGGGGAGGGCACTGTTGCACTCTATACCTGAAGAGAGATTTGCCATTCAGAGAAGTTGCTGTTACCATGGAAACAGAAATCGTGTTAATGAACCAATGATTTTTACCCCCCTAGATAGTTTTGAGTTTTGATAGTTTAAGATAGTTTTACCCCTGAATGTGATTTTTACCCCCAGAACATGATTTTTACCCCCAGGACGCGATTTTTATCCCCAGATTTACGATTTATACCCCCCTAGATAGTTTTGAGTTTTGATAGTTTAGGATAGTTTTACCCCTGAATGTGATGTTTACTCCCAGATCATGATTTTTACCCCCCTAGAACTTGATTTTTACCCCCCAGAACACAATTAGGATAGTTTAGGATAGTTTTACCCCTCAACGTGATTTTTACCCCCCTAGAACACAATTAGGATAGTTTTGGTCATGATTGGGCAGGTTTTGAATAGCAATTGGGCTAGTTTTGTTATGTAAACCTGGCACCCCTGTCTAGTACCATCATCTTTTTCCAGTTTTTCAAAACCTTTCTACTTCAAATAAAAGGTTGTTTTGATGTGATTTTGAAGTCTCAGAAGTCTGTACTGTGAATCTTTTTCTAATCCCATTGGTGAAAATTCTTCCAGAACCAAGGCAAATTGGGCCATTTTTTATTTATTTTTTTTAACATTTTATGTAGCCCTGATGAAGAATAGTGATAGAAAATACTATTCATTGTGCTGGTTTATCATATTTCTCTAAAAGCAAGAGAATGATAAAACACAGAGATAAAGCATTTTTTGCACTTTAGTTTGATGCATTAGTGCTAAAATGTTTCCTGTTTTTGTCAGTAAGTGGAGAGAAAGAAACATGAAAAAAATTGCCCATGTGATTTCACATCTTATTATAATTACTGTCTCCAAGCTCTTAAGTAGGAATGCAGCATAGTATGTTCTTGAGTTTCATCCTAATCTTAGCCAAGGTGTTTGTTTTTGAAAAATAGACTACACCTGTGTATGCATACTTTAACCGTCTCACTCTTTCTCTTACCCAGTGAAGCCAGTCACGCGACCAGCCCGACCTGCACACATCTGCTCCATATGTAATAAGCAGTTTAAGAACAGTTACAACCTGCGGCGTCACCAGTCTGTCCACACTGGAGTGAAGATGAAGGACAGAGCCGCTAGAGAGAAAATAGACGGAGGGAAGGCTGGAGCACGATTGGAGAGGCAGACCATCCCCCTTTCTCTCCTCCAGCTGTCTATACCTGCCTCCATACCCACAGCAGTCGACCCGATGGCCCATCCTTCCCCAATCGGCAATCAGCAGGTAGAAACAGTTGCTGTCTCTATTGCCCCGGCAACGGTTGCCATGACAGTGAACCAGCCCCTCCCTACTGCAGTGGTGGTTACTGGGACAATGGTGCAGGTCGGGTTGGTTTGTGTCTTTCGTTAATACTTTGCATACCTTTGGTGCACTTCCCTTGTTCTTGCTTTGACTTTTCCCTGATGCCTTGTATGTCATTGTCTTTTCTTATTTCATTTTTCAACTCTAAGCTATTAGCCACAATTCATAAATTAAAATAATCACACTTTAAAGGGTTAGTTCACACAAAAATGAAAATTCTGTCATTTATTACTCACCCTTATGTCGTTCCAAACCTGTAAGACTTTCGTTCATCTTCAGAACACAAATTAAGATATTTTTGATGAAATCTGAGAGCTTTCTGTCCCTCCATTGACAGCTACACAACTACCACTTTGACGCTTCAAAGGGCCTGTTTACATCTGGTCATTTCATGCATTTTCTCTGATCAGATATCATGAAAAGACCAGGTGTAAATGTCTTCCAAAACGCATTCGATCGCTCAAACCACTTCAGGAGGTGGTCTGGCCAGCATTCCAGTCAAAACTGAACAGGTCTAAATGCATCTGGTTGTTGAAACCACATGCACATTTTACTCCTCCCAACAATGCTAAAAAATAAACGTGTGAGACCGTGTTATAGGCTAAATAACATGTCATAGCCAGATATGATAGCGTTACTGCAAAACGCATCGCCGCAGATGAGCAGCTGAGCAGCTGAGTATCTCTTCAGGAAGAAAACATGCAAACTGCTGCAAATCAAACTGAAAGTAAGTCGCAGACACTCACACACAATCATCTTCATTAAAAGTAATGAGACTCAGTGATCTTACCAGTGCTGTTGCCACGGTCTCTCTTACTGCGGCCTTTGATTTTTAAATTAGCTGATGATCAATAAAATGCAGCTCAGAAATTGAAGATCGGATTTATATCCATTTTGCTGAGACACATTTATGTGACCAAGTGTAAATGGAATTGTTTTGATAAATCAGATAGATATCCGATCAGTAAAAACGCATGAAGTGACCAGGTGTAAACAGGCCCAGAAAGTTCATAAAGAGTTTATTATATGTGAATAAAAGCCTGAATTCAATCTGTTCATCATAAAAAGTGATCGTGTCTCTTCAGAAAATTTGGACTAAACCACTCAATTTATATGGATTAGTTTTACGATCTCTTTATGAACTTTTTGAAGCATCAAAGTGGTAGTTGCGTAGCTGTCAATGGAGGGACAGAAATCTCTCAGATTTCATCAAAAATATCTTAATTTGTGTTCTGAAAATGAACAAAGGTCTTATGGGTGTGGAACGACATGAGCGTGAGTAATTAATGACAGATTTTTCATTTTTGGGTGAACTAACCCTTTAAATAAAAAAAATAAAAACATCTAAATAAATGGTCAGTGAAACAAGGTCCTTAACAATTAGAAAAGGTTGATCATCAAACGCAGTAGGTCAAGCTAAATTTTATGAGCTGTTTTATTTTCCATTCATTTTAAATGAGGTTGCAACCAGTTTCAGTTATTCCAGCCTTTAGGGATGAATTGCTAATTTTATTTTAGATAGATGAATAGTTTACCTAACATATCTGATAGTTCTCACATCACAAAAACATGCTATTTATGACTCTCAAATAGTAATGGGACAATAATTTGCATACCATTCATGAAAAGTGCCATTTAACATGATTTCATCATTATTTCTCCTCATGCCTGATGCCTCCTGTAATGAACAAAAATAGCTGGTTTCATTCAATTCCCAAGACTCTGCAAAAATCAGGCTAATGCGTCAGCAGTTGTGTAACATGGTCTCATACCTGCTCTCACCTCATTTGTTGAACACTTGCAGTCAGTTGGTTAGTAGGTCAGCAAACACTGTGCTTGTTGTACCCAGAAGACACTTTTGCTGTGGCTTTAAACACAAAAACATCAAGGGTATAAAATCTGAAATTCTGTTTTACTGTTTTTCAGGCTGCACCAAATAGCAACATCAATGATAACCTAAGTAATCCCACCCCGATTCAAATATCTATCCCAATAACAAACCCATTACCCATCAATCCAACTCCCAATCCTAATCCCAACCCCAACCCTAACCCCAATCCAGTCAGGAAGAACCATGCTTGTGAGGCTTGCGGGAAGGCATTCAGGGACGTGTACCATCTTAACCGGCATCGGTTGTCCCATTCGGATGAGAAGCCATACTCCTGTCCAATCTGCCAACAGCGGTTTAAGAGAAAGGATCGAATGAGTTATCACGTTCGGTCACACCAGGGAGGAGTGGAGAAACCATACGTGTGTCCGCACTGCGCCAAGGGCTTCTCACGGTAAGAGATAAAGCTTCATCCATCAGTGAACTGAGATTATGAGGACATGCATTTTTAATGATTTCTATAAACGCATGCATAAAAACAAGAACACACTGTTTATCAAGCCAGTCCACAGCAGGGTTCAACAGTGAGCATTATACTGCAGTTCTGACAGTAGTCGAGGACTCTGAATTTTGTCGTTTAACTGAAAGCTATGGAGAGATGCCCTAATTACTAATCTGAGACGGAAAATGGGTTAGTGATGAGGAATAAATGACCTCCTGTCTGTATTTATCAATCTGTCTCATATATTTTGACATACATCTACATCCATATTTGGAGCTCTACAATAGGTCAATAAGTCGAGCCAATAGAACATTTTTTATTTAGCCTGGTGTCATTTTCCCCTGCCCTGTTCACCATATATTCTGTATATATAAAATACTTTTATTCAGAAAAGCGTGCATTAAGTTGATTGAAAAGTGACAGTAAAGACATGTATAAATATATAAAAAAGATTTCTAGTTCTAGAAATGGGTTTCTAGAATCCTGGAAAAATCTTCAAATGATTTCTGAAGGATCATGTGACTCTGAAGACTGGAGTAATAATGCTGAAAATTCAGCTTTGATCACAGGAATAAATTACATTTCATAATAATTATTAAAGGGATAGTTCATGATTTACTCACCTTCATGTTGTTCCAAACCTGTATGAGTTTCTTTCTTCTGTTGAACATAAAAGAAGATATTTTGAAGAATGTTGGTAATCAAACAGTTGACGGTTGCCATTGAATTCCATAGTAAAAAATACTTTGTAAGTCAATGGCTACCGTCACCTATCTTATACAGGTTTGGAACAACTTGAGGGTGAGTAAATGATGACAAATTTTTTGGGTGAACTATCCCTTTAATAGTTATGGTTATTTAAAAAAAAAAAAAAAAAAAAAAAAAAAAAAAAAAAAAAATATATATATATATATATATATATATATATATATATATATATATATATATATATATTTCACAATATTACTGTTTTTACTGTATTTTCAAATTAATGCAATGTTGGTGGCATTAGGAACTTCCTTCAAAAATATTAAAAAATCTTACCAACCCCAAACTTAAAATATACACATTTATAGTATACACTACTTTATATTATATACAATTCATTATATTATATTATTTTTATATATAACTATAGTTCCTGCAGCTCATCTGATAAACTCTGATGTCACAGGTTTGATTCCCACAGCACGCAAATGCTGCTAAAAATATTTACCTTTGAATGCAAGTTGGTTTGGTTAAAAGCATCTGCTACATGAATATATGTAAATAATTAACGAAAACATCCGTACAACCAATCCTGCTGTTTTAAAGGAGCCCTGATGCTACAGACAGAGGTAGATCTCTGCTGGCCCTCCTCTAGTTCACATGGAGATGGAGTGCAGCATGCACACAAGTGCGCAAGGGCCTCTGCTAGTTACTGTGGTTTTGTGTGTATTGTATTCTTTGGTTGAGCCCTCTCTCTGTCTCCTCCAGGCCTGACCATCTTAACAGTCATGTGCGACAGGTGCACTCCACAGAAAGACCCTTCAAATGTCCGGTAATTAAAAGATACTTCTAGTCTCTCTGTCTTCCTCTCTCTGTTTTTCTTTCTCTTACTCTTTATCACGGTCTTAAACTTCTTCTTGCATGCTCTATGATTTGACATGCCGTTGATTACCACTAGACTTCTTCCTCAGTTGGTAAAAACAAAGGAAAGTGCACTTTTTTTAAACTTTCTATTCATCAAATAATCCTGAAAAAAATTCATTTGAGCTCAAATTCCCTTCTTTATTATCCGTTTATTAATCAAAAGACTTTTGTGAATGTTTATCTTTAATTATGCTGTAATATACACTATTGTTTAAAAATTTAATGTTAGACTTTTAACAAAGTCTTTTATTTTCACCAAGGCTCCATTTATTTGACCAGTTATACAGTAAAATCAGTAATATTGTGAATAATTTTAAATAATACTACAATTTAAAATAACTGTCAGTTTTTTTGGGAACGAAATTGCTACTTTTATTCAGCACAGATGCATTAATTTGATCAAAAGTCGCAGAAAAGACTTTTACACATAAAAAAATATCACTGTTTCCATAAAATTATTAAGCAGCACAGCTGTTTTCAACATTGATAACAATAAAAAATATTTCTTGTGCACCAAATCTTTGAATGATTTCTGAAGGATCATGTGACACTGAAGACTGGAGTAATGATGCTGAAAATTCAGCTTTGATCACAGGAATAAATTACATTTTAAAAATATATTACCATAGAAAACAGTAATTTTAAAATTAAAAAAATTTTCATAATATTGCTGTTTTTATAGTAGTTTTTTATCAAATAAATGTAGCCTTGGTAAGCCTTGATTTAAAAAAAAAAAAAAAAAAAAAAAAGAAAAAACATTAAACAATCTTACTGATCCCAAATGTTTGAACAGTACTGTATGTGTATGAATTTGTCTTTATAGACGCATGTATGAATGGATATTATTTTTTATGCTAATAAACAGCATATTATACTACATTCAATACCTAAAATATAGACCAAAGTCTTCTTTTAAATCATCCTGCCTTGTTTGTTTTGGCTCTTTATTAAATCTATAAATTTTATTACAGTATTGCAGAGTTCTTGCATGTGTTTTTCTGCTCGTATGTGTGAAGACGTGTATGTGGGCTGCAGCCATATGTGTCTGGCAGTGTGTAAGTCGAGGATGAGTCATGATGTGCGTGATGAAGGCAAGGATAGGGAGAGAGCTAGAATACCATAATGAAGATTGTGTTTGATGAACCGTGCTGTTTGTTTGTGCAGACCTGCGAATCCGCGTTCGCTACTAAAGACCGGTTACGAGCTCATATGATCAGACATGAGGACAAGGTTCCCTGCCACATCTGTGGCAAACTTCTCTCCCCTGCTTACATCACAGATCACATGAGGGTCCACAACCAATCACAGCATCACGTCTGCCACCTCTGCAACCGCAGTGAGTTTCATTGATTATTTCATTTTCGGTTACCTTTTATTATTATGCTTTTATTAAACAAAATGTGTCTTAAAATTGTGAATGTGTCTCTTTAAATATGATGTAATCTGCACTGCTGTTCAAAAGTTTGGGGTCAGTATCATTTTTTAATGTTTTCTCACTAAGGCAGCATTTATTTGATCATAAATAGAGTAAAAAAGTGATATTGTGAAATTTAAAACAACCGTTTTCTATTTGAATATATTTTAAAATGTAATTTATTCCTGTGATGGTAAAGCTGAATCTTCAGCATCATTACTCCAGTCTTCAGTGTCACATGATCCTTCAGAAATCATTATAATATGAAGAAACATTAATTATTATTATCAATGTTGAAAAGAGTTGTGCTGCTTAATAAATATGTGGAAACTGTGATATGTTTTAGGATTCTTTGATTAATAGAAGGTTCAAAAGAACAGCTTTTATTTAAAATATAAATAGTTTGTAATTTTCTAATATTAAAAACTCTTTACTCTCACTTTTGATCAATTTAATATGTCCTTGCTGAATAAAAGTATTCATTTATTTTATTCATTTATTTTATATAATTTATCTTATTACATTTTATTCAGACTTTAACTTCTGTTAAATTATTCATTTAATATTTTAATATTTTATGTTAAATTTAATTTTAATATTTTACCATAGCTCTATAGACTGAATCATTTGGCTCAACTGACTCTTATGAGCCGATCCTTTTAATGAATCATTTGAAAGAATCACAAATGTTCTATACTCTAGATATCATGGGAGTTTAAATAAATAAAAATTAAACTGCATAGTTTGAGCACTTATATTTGTATAATGTTCCAAGTTAGAAGGTTCCCTTTATAATTTACAGCACTGAGAAGGTGACAAGAGAAAACAATTACATTTTTCATAAAAATCATACTTTTTTTCTCCCTAGGTTTCACCACACTGACGTACCTACGCGTCCACGCTCAGAAGCACCATGGACAAGAGTGGAAGGAGAGTGGGGTCGGCCGTGGCTCAGGCCCAGGCGGGGTGCTCTTATGCCAGCTGTGTGGGGTACACTGTAAGACGCCCACGCAGCTGCAGGGTCACATGGCCACGCATGCCAACCAAACGGACCCTAGTGTTCCTTGCCCCATCAGCAGCAGCAGCAGTTCAGTGCCGACAGTGGGCACAGTCACTCCTGTCTCCAGCCCTCCAGTCACAGTTGGGCTGCTGGTGACTGACTGCTCCAGCATTGCTCCTCAGAGCCACAGCTAGCCAAAAGCACACCAGGAGGTGGGAGGGTGGGGTAGATGAAGCAGGGGTAATGGGTGGGAGGGGAGAAAATTGTGCAAGAGGATGGACCTAATCTAGACAGGTGAGGACTGATATATTAAATATTCACAATATATTTGCAATCTTTTTGCTGCCACATAATTGAAAGCTGCAGAGATTTTAATGCAATTTTAATTTGCCCATGTCATGTTCATGTTCTGTTTCTGTTGGCTATTTTCCTGTTTCTCATTAGTCTCCTTGGTTACTGATTAATTTGTTATTCTGTTCAGCTGTGTCCTGATTAGTTCCATTTGTTTTCCTCTTGTATTTACATATACCCTGAGTTTGTCTGTTCCTTTGTCCGTTTTCATTTATACAAGTGGCTGTACATTCTGTTCTCCTGAATTTTCCTAAATGTTATATTAAAAGACTGTTGTATTCGTAGTCCTGTCGTTGTGCGCTTCCTTCACAGAGGTACACATTACAGTCCATTCATTTTCCTAAAGACTGATTCCATGATCTCTGCTTGTTTTGCAATTAGTGGATGTTTTAAAAGGGTTAGTTCACCCCAAAAATGAAAATTCTGTCATTAATTTCTCACCCTCATGTCGTTCCACACCCGTAAGACCTTCGTTCATCTTCGGAACACAATTAAGATATTTTTGATCAAATCCAATGGCTCAGTGAGGCCTGCATTGCCAGCAAGATAATTTACACTTTCAATGCCCAGAAAGCTACTAAAGACATATTTAAAACAGTTCATGTGACTACAGTGGTTCAACCTTAATGTTATGAAGCGACGAGAATACTTTTTTAAAAAACTAAATAATGACTTTATTCAACAATATCTAGTGATGGGCGATTTCAAAACACTGCTTCATGAAGCTTCGAAGCTTTACGAATCTTTTGTTTCGAATCAGTGGTTCAGAGCATGAAACTGCCAAAGTCATGTGATTTCAGTAAACGAGGCTTCGTTACATCATAAGTGTTTTGAAATCTCAGTGGTTCACCACTGGGGGCTTGACTTTGGCAGTTTGATATGCGCTCCGAACCACTGATTTAAACCAAAAGATTTGTAAATCTTCGAAGCTTCATGAAGCAGTGTTTTGAAATCGCCCTCACTGAGCCATTGGATTTTATCAAAAATATCTTAATTTGTGTTCCTAACTAACTCTTTAATATTTGTATTAATTTGTTTCATTTCTGTGAATCAGTTCAAACTGCCATTTAAATGAATCAATTCAAAACTCTTGTTCACTGGTTCATTTGTGTTGTCATTCAAAAATGTTCATGGAAACCCCCATCTGGCATTTTACATACACTACCATTGAAAACAATTGGTAATTTGGTTGAAGTCGAAATATGCATTAATTTGATTAAAAAAAAATAATTCAGTAAAAACAGCAATATTATGAAATATTATTACAATTTAAAATTACTGTTTTCTATGGTAATGTATTTTAAAAATGTGATTTATTCCTATGATGCAAAGTTAAATTTTTTAGCATGATCCTTTAGAAATTCTAATATGATTTGCTGCTCAAGAAACATTTCTTCTTATTATTATCAATGTTGAAAACAGTTGTGTTGCTTAATATTTTTGTGGAAATCATGGAAATAGAAATCTTTGTAACATTATAAATGCCTTTACTGTGACTTTTGATCAATTTAATGCATCCTTTGCTGAATAAAAGTACTGATGTAAATATTGATGTTTTTCAGAAAATATGACTGACCCCAAACTTTTGAATGGTAGTGTACCTTAAGAAAAAATATAATGTAATATGTGGTATATGTAAATTATTAGTGCTTGTACTCATATAATTGAAAAGTTAAAAAAAAAAAAAAAAATCTTCAGTCATTAAAAAAAAACTGTAAAAACATGCATTATTTTAACTTGAGTTTTACAGTATTTTACTGCTGTTTTAATGTATTTGGTAACAATGTCCATGGTCAAAATGATGGTTGAAAAACTAAGCCACTGCAGAGCAATTGCATAAATATTTAGATATCCTTTTAGCTATATCAGTACTAATGTAAAGTGATGATAAATCTGTTTTTTGTCTTTTATATCGTCCACCTTTTTGATGTAATTGATTTATTAATAGAGGAGAAATGTGATTGTATGCAAATCAGCATTACCAATCAAACCTCAATGTTTTCTTACTCCAGGCTGCCATGGAAATGCCAACACAAAGATTGCCATGGAAACCTACCCGTTACCCCACCCATCCCGTCCACCTCAAATCTTGCTGCCACTGTGCTAGACATGAACGACTCTTAAAATAAGTGTGACTTTTGAATGAACTCAAGAAACACAACCTTGCTTCAGATTCACTTTTATGTGCAGACCGAGCAGCAAGTCTTATAATTGCTTTTCCTTTGTGTTCTTTGATCTGGTCTGATGGATACAGTCTAAAGGTGTTTTGAAGAAGAGCCTACGAAGATCTGATAGACTGGTTTGGGTGTCGCTACATTTTCCTGCAAAGTCCCATTAGAGAGATCACTGGTTTTAAATGTAGGCTGTTATTAAGTGCTGTCCCAGTTCATTATTTAAAAAAAATCTAATGTTGAGGAATGTAGAGCACTGAGAAGAACTGACACATTATGCATCCCAACCATTTCCTTATATTATATTGGCTCATATCTACATGATCTACATGAGAGAGAAATGAATTTAAGAGATCATTCCATCATAAATGATCTTGACATGAATGACAACATTTAAGGGGATCAAATATAGTACCATTTCCTCTCATAATTTCCTCTCATTTGAACGTGGTTACGTTAGGATAAAATATTTATATTTGCAATGTACATAGTATATGTGAATACTACAAATGTGTCTATTGTTCATTGCCTCCTTTGATATTTTTCTCATTGATCTTGATTTTTGTTAAAGACGTTAAACAAATGTAACAAAATGTTGATTACATTGAATAAGATCTGTAACCTATGTTTCCAATTCTGTTTGTGTTGATGCTTGTTTAGCGCCAATATGTTGTGTTGGTGTCGCTGTGCTCTTATCCTAATTAATCTCTGTATAATGAACATGCACCTAATTATACTGAATTTAACTATTGCTGTCTCACTTGCTTCATTGAGATATCATGCGGATGTGCGTCTATCCATTTAAATCACAGTTGCTATAGTGATAGAAATGGAAAGAATTGATTCTTTTGAAAGAAAAGGAGGATTTTTTTTCTGCGAATGTTACACAACATTACTTTTTTTTCAAACATCATATTTTTGTAATGTGAACTATTAGATATGTCTAATGAAACTATCTAATATAAAATTAATATAGCACAAAACATAGCTAGTTTTAAAAACATCAAATGCCTGTCCCACCTCAGAGGTCTTGACCTTTAACAATATCATAGGTCATAATATAATATTTCATGTATTTAGCTTCAGTTTTTAGTTTTAAGGTGCTTCATTGGCATGGCAAATATATTGCCAAAGCCTTTGCAGCATTGCTGTGTAAAATACAATATAAAAGGTGCAAAATTAAAATTAACATAAATTAAGAAAAACTCTAATTGACAGATATTAAAAAAAAAAAAAAAATTATTTTAAGGATAAATATTAAAGGGTTAGTTCACCCAAAAATGAAAATAATGTCATTTATTAGTCACCCTCATGTTGTTCCACACTCGTAAGACCTTCGTTCATCTTTGGAACGCAAATTAAGATATTTTTGATGAAATCCGATGACTCAGTGAGGCCTGCATAGCCAGCAATGACATTTCATCTCTCAAGATCCATAAATGTACTAAAAACATATTTAAATCAGTTCATGTGAGTACAGTGGTTCAATATTAATATTATAAAGCGACGAGAATATTTTTGGTGTGGCAAAAAAACAAAATAACGACTTAAATAGTGATGGCCGATTTCAAAACACTGCTTCATGAAGCTTCGGCGCGTTATGAATTTTTAGTGTCGAATCAGCGGTTCGGAGCGCCGAAGTCACGTGATTTCTGCAGTTTGGCGGTTTGACACGCGATTCGAATCATGATATGACACGCTGATTCATAACGCTCAGAAGCGTCATGAAGCAATGTTTTGAAATTGGCCATCACTATATAAGTCGTTTTTTTGTTTTTTTGGCGCACCAAAAGTATTCTCGTCACTTTATAATATTAATATTTAACCACTGTACTCACATGAACTGATTTAAATATGTTTTTAGTACATTTATGGATCTTGAGAGAGGAAATGTCATTGCTGGCTATGCAGGCCTCACTGAGCCATCGGATTTCATCAACAATATCTTCATTTGTGTTCTGAAGATGAATGAAGGTCTTACGGGTGTAGAACAGCATGAGGGTGAGTAATTAATGACATTATTTTCATTTTTGGGTGAACTAACCCTTTAACATAATGGCCTGGTTTCACAGACAAGGCTTAGATTAAGCCAGGATTAGGCTTTAGTTCAATTAGGACATTTAAGTAGCTTTTATAAACATGCATTAAAAAAAAAAAGAAGAAGAAAAAAACATTACTGGTGTGCATCTTGAGACAAAACAATGGCACTGACATTTTAAGATATCTCAGTGCAAGATGCTTTCAGTTAAAACAGCTCAAACATACATTTTAGTCTAGGACTAACTTACGCCTTGTCTGTGAAACCGGGGGATAAATAAATTGCATGTAACAATTGTAGAAAATAGTAAATATTATTTTTACTGCTTAAATGATTAAATTATATTGAGGCATAGGAAGGAAAACATGCAAATAATATTTCCAAGTTTTGACACAAATGTTAGTATTAACTGTGTTCATCAAGCTTTTATCAAGCTCAAACCTGTTACCCCAATTTTTGCAAGAAAAAAATACAGCATCACACAAATAAGGGTATTAAACTGTATTATTTAGACAGTCTCAAATTATGGTAAATCTCTGACAATTAAGCTTCATTTTTAAAAGTTTCAGGCTCCATATTTTGCACCCTATTCGGCGCAGTGAGTGTATAATTAACACAAGACAAGAGTGAACGGTTAAACTGCGTCTCTTGCATTGTTTACACCGGTGGTCCTCCCCTCCCCCATACACTCATCCCTCTTTTCTTTCACTCCATCCCCCTCTCTCAACTCCTCCTTCTCCCTCACTACCGCTATTTCCAACAGCTGATTTCCAGATCAGAGAAAGAGGAACACGGCGAGACAGTTCAGGTTTGGGATCAGCAGCAGAAGCAGAAGGATTTAAAGCGAGTAGAAATGCAGGGAGAGCGCTGCGACCCGCAGCATCCGTCATGAAGATTTGAGCTCCGCCGCCGCCGCTGCTGCCATCAGCTCCGAGAGGTTAGCCGCTGTGCTAAAGCTAACTTTACAAACAACTGTAGCCAATAAACCTACATTATCAGCCTTCATCACGAGTTACAGCTCGCGTTTCCCTTTCTTTGTGCATTAGGAGTGATTATATTCACTTTATGGTATAATTCTCGCTCTGAAAGCATCATTTGTGCATATAAACATAATATATAGGTCACGGAGCAGATTAATTAGCCAGCTAGCCAGAGGTAACAGCTGGTGAGGTCGTATTAGCTGCATTATATTAGAGTTAACTGGCTTGAAAATTACATCAAATTAAAACAAAACATGTAGAAGATTGATATATGTGTTGGCAGACTATTGTGGTGTGTGGAATGGCTTGTAGCAGCTTAAATATGAACCTTGTAACGAGTTGTGTCATTGCAGCGTAGCTTGTTAGCTTGGATATATAGAGGAAAGAACAGCTTGCGAACAAAGATGAGGAACAAAACTGATGTTAACTTTCCAGACGTGTTGCAAGCCATTTTTAATTTACTATTATTTTTTGCAGGCTGTTTAAATCGATTTTATCGATAAAGGTGCTGTCAGGCCACCGACCGAGCACACGATTAAAGTACATCAACCTTTGGCATGCATTTGGTCTAGTAATGTTTCTGATTGATCTGCGGTGTTGCAATGCGGATGCACTGCAACTGAACACTGACTCTAATACAATTTGTTTGTTTTGCCTAATAATTTGCCAGTTTGTTTAGATTGAATTCTTTATTTATTGTTGTCCATTGTAACCTAATTCATTTTGGGTTGGTTAATTATTGAGGAAGTCTTTACCTTAATGTACCATAACATACTACCGTATTGCCCTAAAGACTGTTCAAACAATGATGTTGAAAGGAATAGTCAAATGTGTGTATAATATATACAATTAGGCTTAAAATATCTAAAAAAAAATTAGTCATTATTTATTTACACACTTCATGTCATTACAAACCTGCATGTGACCCTGAATGTTAAGCCCCCAAAATGACAAAAACACCATAAAAATGGTCCATTCAATTCATATGATCTATTCCAAAGCCTTCTGAAGGAATATGATAACTTGGGTTGAGGAACAAGCTAAATTATAAGGCTTAAAGGGTTAGTTCACCCAAAAATGAAAATTATGTCATTAATTACTCACAGTTACTCATGTTGTTCCACACCCGTAAGACCTTCGTTCATCTTCAGAACACAAATTAAGATATTTTTGATGAAATCCGATGGCTCAGTGAGGCCTCTATTGCCAGCAATGTCACCGAACTTCTCAAGATCCAGAAAGGTACTCAAAACATATTTAAAACAGTTCATGTGACTACAGTGGTTCTACTTTAATATTATAAAGCGTCAAATACTTTGTGCACCAAAAAAACAAAATAACGACTTTATTCAACAATATCTTGTGATGGGCGAGTTCAAAACACTGCTTCATGAAGCTTCGAAGCTTTACAAATCTTTTGTTTCGAATCAGTGATTCGGAGCGCGTATCAAACTGCTGAAATCACGTGACTTTGGTGCTCTGAACAACTGTTTAGAAACAAAATGCTGCGTTCACGCCACCTCGTATTTACCAGAATCTTGAGATGACAATACGTGATGTTATATTCGGAGCTGTTCACGTCCTCAGATTGGGAATTATGCGTTTCTATGGCACCACTATCAACGCCTAAATTAATCTACAGCAGTCAGGTGGTACAGCGGCCACGTGGTACACATGGGAGCTTTCAGAAAGCTCCCAGCTTACAAGCTGTAATTACGAGCTCTATGAGGACATGAACACTTTTTACAACCTAGAATCTCGTAATTACAGGAATTACGAGGTGGCGTGAACGCACCTAAATTTTCATAAAGCTTCGAAGCTTCATGAAGCAGTGTTTTGAACTCGCCCATCACTAGATATTGTTAAAAAGTCCTTATTATTATTTTTTTTTTTTGGCACACAAAAAGTATTCTTGTCGCTTTATAATATTAAAGTAGAACCACTGTAGTCACATGAACTGTTTTAAATATGTTTTGAGTACCTTTCTGGATCTTGAGAAGTTCGGTGACATTGCTGGCAATAGAGGCCTCATTGAGTCATCGGATTTCATCAAAAATATCTTAATTTGTGTTCTGAAAATGAACGAAGGTCTTACAGGTGTAGAACAACATAATTTTCATTTTTGGGTGAACGAACCCTTTAAATTCACTGGGGAGAAACTACCCCCTGCATTTTGATTGTCTTTTTCCATCTCACATAATGAGACTTCAGTTTTGTTGTTCAATTTTGACAACCATGAGAACAGGTCTAATGGTAACATATTTGTAATGAATAAAATTTCATGTAGAGCCTGTTTTGTTCCATTTGTCTTCCATTAAAAAAAAATAACAGGCACGAGTATGAGTAAATGATGACAGAATGTTCTGTTGTTGTTGTCTGTAAAATGTCATTTAGAAATTTAGAATAATTTAGAAATTTGTGATTTTATTTACCTACTGTAGGAGTGTAGTTAAATAGTAAAATCAATTTAAAGGGATTGTTCACCCAAAAATGAAAATGGCCATTTACTTACCCTCATGTATTACTGACTTTTCTCTGTGGAGAAGACATTTTGAAGTATGTTGGTAACCAAACAGATTTGGTTCCCATTGATTTCTGTTGTATGGACAAAAAATACAAAGTCAATAGGGAAGCAAAATTGCTTGGTTATCAACATTCTTCAAAATATCTTATTTTGTGTGTCAGCAAAAGAAAGAAATGCATACAGGTTTGGAACAACGTGAGGGTGACTAAAAGATGGCAGAATTTTCATTTTTGTGGTGGACCATCCCTTTAATTATCATTTCTCACCTGTGTTTGTTTTAGGATGGCATTCCATGGATCCACTCGGCCGACAGTGTGTGGTAACTTGTTCCCTGGATCAGATTTAGGCCACAAGTATTTTTGTGTCAACACCACGACCGGCACTACCTCAACGGGCCTCAGTGCAACACCAAATCCCACTGGACCCAACGCACCAGCTGGGACTCCCAGGCACCCGGCATCTCTCGGGGGCAGCGCAGGCGGAGGGGCGGCCATCCCGCAACCTCACAGTAACCCAGCAAGTGAGGTCCCAAGTCCAGCTGAAATGGAACCAGATCGACCAATCGGTTATGGTGCATTTGGGGTGGTTTGGTAAGTCCTGCTGTTGTCCAAACACTGTCCATGTCTGTCCATGTAGGCACTCTAAAGAAGTTTCTTTTATATTTTAATACATTTTAAAATGCATTTTTAAAATTAAATCTTATTGACCCCAAACTTTTGAACAGTGATTTTATATATTACGCTCTCACATTTGACTTCAGTAATGTTAACATCTGGCTACCCTGTTGCATTGGTTTGGTAGGTCTGTGACGGACCCTCGGGATGGGCGAAAGGTGGCTCTGAAGAAAATGCCGAATGTCTTCCAGAACCTGGTCTCCTGCAAACGTGTGTTCAGGGAACTCCGGATGCTGTGTTTCTTTAAACATGACAACGTAAGTTTTGCGGGCTGAAAAGGGAATCATGCATTCATGCATTGATTGGTTGGTGAGTGGATGTGTGTTTTTGCAGAGTTTTAGAATTTGATTGTTTTTTGTAATGGTGGGAATTTGCTTTGGCAGGTGTTGTCTGCCCTTGACATTCTCCAACCTCCACAAATCGACTGCTTTGAGGAGATGTATCCTTCAGACCCACATTTCGCCTAAATCTCTTCCCCTTTGAATCTTTTATTTTCTCTTTATTTATTATTTCTATTCATGCCTATGTAATAATGGGATTAAGTTTGCTGCCATTAGTAGTAGGTGACTGTAAATACCATGTTCCAACTGGTATAACATTATACCACAGTACATGTATTTGCATTCTATCACTAGCTATGTTTAAATCCAAAGTTGTGAATATAACTTGGCATTTCCATCCAGCTTTTTTTTTTTTTGATGCATTATCCCAAAATGTGGATAAAAATAGGTGGATCATACTTTTTTTTACATTGAAAACATAAAGCAGCACAAACATGGAGTAATGCCAGGCCAGAACTGGTGTAAACACAGTGCAAAGTCTATTACAGTTTACAGTGTAAAGAGTTTAGTTGTTTTCAGAGCAACTTGCTGTATTAATATAGATTGTAAATTGTAGTCTTACAATACAGATTTTACTGTCTAGTATGTTTAACTCCAGTGCAGCATAATGCAAAGCTTTTTTGCACTTAACAAATTAATTTGTTATGAATATCCTGGTTTGCATCCAAAATCAACACCTCGCCAAGCATCTAATGCAAGTGAAAATTAGCTTTGGCGAGTAAATAAACCTGTGTTATTTGCCAGTTGGAAAACTAACTGTGTTAATTTATTTAACAGATGTATGGCTAGATTTTTTTTTTTTTTTTTTTAATTTACATGCCATTGATGATATAAAATAATGTGCTGATATTTTCTGTTTTCCCCCCTGCTAGTTTCCATCTTATGTTCTCATGGTAGAAGTTGCTATTGTATCTGTAGATGTTTTGCAGGTCAGTTATGATCTTAACTGGGTCTGTGGTGTAGATACGTGATCACTGAGCTCATGCAGAGTGACCTACATAAAGTCATCGTTTCCCCTCAGCCTCTCACCACCGATCACATCAAGGTGTTCCTCTACCAGATACTCAGGGGTGAGTTCACATGGCCATATGTTACTTTGGGATTATAATTTTAAAAAATATATGTATTTTTATTTTGAGGATCAGGAGTATTTAATCAGGACAGATGAGAGTTTGGTATGTTTTGTGCCTGTGTTGCAGAATGGGATTATGTTTGACCTTGTTATCGGCCTAGAAAACTTTAATCTTATGTTCTGAAAATAAAATTTGTTAACAAAATCCTACTGGCCTGTTAATCTTGTTTGGGGCAGTTTTTACTCTCGTTGCTGGAAGAGTCAAATGAATCTTCTTACTGAGATTGTTTATAATGAATCTGAAGTAGATATGACAATACTAATATTAATGGTATTATACTCTTTGTTTTAGATTGGAAAGATATTTTAAAAGATATTTTAAGCATCTCTAATGCTTAGCAAGGTTTCATTTATTTGATCACAAGTACATTGAAACAGTAATATTGTGAAATATTATTACAATTTAAAACACTTTTTTTTATTTTAATAAAATTTTAAAATATAATTTATTTCTGTGATGGCAAAAATTATTGTAATATAATGATTTAATGTTAAAAACAGTTGTGCTGCCGTGACACTGTTTTCATGATTCTTGGATAGAAAGTTCAAAAGAACTTGGAAATGGAAATGGAAGTCTTTTGTAACATTATAAATGTGCTTACTGTCATTTTTGATAAATTTTATGCATTATGCATCCAAACTTTTGAACGGTAGTGTATAATGTTACAAAAGCTTTGTATTTCAGATAAATGCTGTTCTTTTGAACTTTCTATTCATCAAAGAATCCTGAAAAAGAAATATTGTACTCAAATATTTTGTACAATTGTACGCAATAAATGTTTCTTGAGCAGCAGATCATCATATTAGAATGATTTCTGAAGGATCATGTGACACTGAAGACTGGAGTAATGATGCTGAAAATTCAGCTTTGATCACAAGAATAAATTACATTTTAAAATATTTTCAAATAGAACACAGTTATTTTAAATTGTAATAATAATTCACAATATTACCGTTTTTACTGTATTTTTAATTAAATAAATGCAGCCTTGGTGAGCAGATGAAACTTATTTTTAAAACATCTTACCATATATATAATATGTATTTCATGCCTGCCTTCCAACTTTATCCATGACACCATTTTTGTTTTGTACAACCAAGCTTGTGGAGACACAGCACCTTTAATAACATGGGTGTTGGTATTAGAAAGTGCAGGAAGTCTTGGGTTTCCTAGTCAGTAGTTGGTGTTTGCTCATGTTGTGTGATATGTTAGTATTGTTCCTCCTACTGATGTCCTTTATGAGACGTCCTCTCTCTATCTCTCAGGGCTGAAGTACCTGCACTCTGCAGGCATTCTGCACAGAGACATCAAACCAGGGAACCTGCTGGTCAACAGCAACTGTCTGCTTAAGGTACCACACTGCACATGTGCTCAAATGTACTCAGTCAAATAATAATGGCAAAATGAGAAATGGCACTTTTCCTTTTCATTTAGATTTGTGACTTTGGCCTGGCGCGAGTGGAGGAGCCAGATCCTTCTCGTCACATGACCCAGGAGGTGGTGACGCAGTATTACCGTGCTCCAGAGGTTCTGATGGGATGCCAGCATTACACTTCAGCTATAGATGTCTGGTCTGTAGGCTGCATCTTTGCAGAGTTGCTGGGCCGGCGCATTCTTTTCCAGGCTCAGAGCCCCATACAACAGGTAATGACGTACGCTACCGTTCAAAAGTTTGGGGACAGTAACATTAAAAATTTGTTTATACTTTTAATCTGAAAGATGTATTAAATTGATCAAAAGTGCCTTCCACCGTGTTGCAAAAAAATTCTGTTTCAAATAAATACTGTTCTTTTGAAATTTCTCTTCAAAAAAATCCTGAGCAAAAAAAAAGTATCATGTTTACACACACATCAAGCTGCGCAACTGCCAACATTGCTAATAATAATAAATGTTTTTTGAGCATCAAATCAGAATGATTTCTGAAGCATCATGTGACACTGAAGACTGGAGTAATCGTGCTGAAAATTCAGCTTTGCCTTTTATAGACAAATTTTAAAACATATTAGTAGACTCTTATTTTAAAGGATTAGTTCACTTTCAAATAAAATTTTCCTGATAATTTACTCACCCCCATGTCATCCAAGATGTTCATGTCCTTCTTTCTTCAGTTGAAAAGAAATTAAGGTTTTTGATGAAAACATTCCAGGATTATTCTCCTTATAATGGACTTAAATGTCCTCCAAACGGTTGAAGGTCAAAATGACAGTTTCAGTGCAGTTTCAAAGGACTTTAAATGATACCAGACGAGGAATAAGGGTCTTATCTAGCGAAATGATCGGTCATTTTCGAAAAAACAACAAATGATCGCCTTCCAAGTGCTTCTGCCAAAACCGCACTTTCGTATTCTTAAAAAAAGCTTACGCTGTACTTCCTACGCCTTTCATATTCTACTTACGGAACGAACGCAGCGCCAGTTCCATTTTTTCCGTAAGTAGAATAGGGAAAGCGTAGGAAGTACAGCGTAAGCTTTTTGAAGAATACGAAAGTGCGGTTTTGGCGGAAGCACTTGGAAGGCGATCATTTGTTTATATAAAGCATATATTTACATTTTTTTTTTCGAAAATAACCGATCGTTTCGCTAAATAAGACCCTTATTCCTTGTCTGGTATCGTTTAAAGCCCTTTGAAGCTGCACTGAAACTGTCATTTTGACCTTCAACTGTTTGGAGGCCATTAAAGTCCATTATAAGGAGAATAATCCTGGAATGTTTTCATCAAAAACCTTAATTTCTTTTCGACTGAAGAAAGAAAGACATGAACATCTTGGATGACATGGTGAGTAAATTATCAGGAACATTTTATTTGAAAGTGAACTAATCCTTTAAATTGTAATCATTTCACAATATTACTTTTACTGTATTTTTCATCAAATAAATGCAGTCTTGGTGAGCATAAGAGACTTAAAAAATCTTACAGACTACATACTTTTAAATGGTAGTGTATAATAAAGGACCATCTTTAATATACACTAAAATCTTTCTAAAATTAAATTCTTTTATTAATTTGATTTTGAAACCTCCCTCACTCAGTTTCTCTTCCTCTCTTTTTCTCTCAGTTGGATCTGATCACTGATCTTCTCGGGACTCCTCCTCTTTCTGCCATGGCATCTGCGTGTGAAGGAGCTCGAGCGCACATTCTTAGAGGACCCCACAAACCAGTTCTGTACCCTCTCTTACAATGATTTATTAGTCTTTAAAAATGTAATGCTTGAATATATCCTCAAATCAAATGCAGTGTTCTAACTTTAATTTGTGCTTTTTCTCCCTTAGCCATCATTGTCTGTTCTGTACATGTTGTCAGATGGGGCGACACATGAAGCTGTTCATCTTTTGTGCCGCATGCTAGTTTTTGATCCAGTGAGTATGATGTATACATTTTGACACATTTTTGTGGTAATTTTTTTTTAATAGCCTACACCTAAAATAATAGTTAATTTTAGTCAGTATACATATCATAACATTCTTCCTTAAATGTTTGACTCTCACAACTTTTTTTTCACAAAACACTTTTTATTGTAATAATGAATACTAAATATATAAATAAATGAATTAGAGTATTAGAATATAGTGAATCATTATCATCATTGACTAAAAGTAAAATGATCTCAAAAGTCAGTAAGAGTTTTTTTTTGGAAAGTTTATGCTCACATAGGCTGCATTTATTTGATAGTAATATTGTGAAATATTACAATTAATACATTTTCTATTTTAATACATTTTTACTCTTATTAACGATGAACAGTCATGCTACTTACTACTTTGATAGAAACTGTGATGCATTTTTTTCAGAATTGTTTAAATACAGTTTAAAAGAACAGCATTTAGAAATAGAAATCTATTGTAACATTATAAATGTCTTTACTTATAAATGTCACTTTTGATCAATTTAATGTGTCCTTGCTGAATATAAGTATTAATTTCTTTAAAAAATAGAAAGTAAAAATGTTACTGACCTCAGACTTTTGAATGGTAGTGTAAACTTCATGTTCTTTTATAAAATTATAGTTTTGTTTTTATATATTATTTTATAGTGAAAATGACGTTCTGTTGTTGTTGTTGTTGTTGTTGTTGTTATAATTATTATTCTGTGTGTCTTCATCTATAGGCCAAGCGCATCTCGGGCAGTGATGCTCTGTCTCATCCGTATTTGGATGAGGGTCGTCTGCGGTACCACACCTGCATGTGTAAGTGCTGTTACTCAGTGCCCAGCGGGAGGGTGTACACCCGAGACTTCGAGCCGCCTGCGGATCGACCTTTCAGCCACAACTATGAGCAGAGCATGCACTCTGTCTGGCAGGGCAAAGGTGACACTCTTTTTATCACTCTGGCCCTTTGTTATAATATTAAACTTCATCTTCTTTTGACTTGAAGGACCTATTTTGATGACCCGTTTTCTCTGTTCATCTCAGAGCTCATCCATCGTTTTATAACGGAGCACCAGCAAGGCAAACGAGTGCCTTTGTGCATCAATCCCCAGAGTGCAGCCTTTAAAACCTTCATTAGGTCAGTACAAGGATATGCGTCTGACAAACCTTTTTCAAATACATTTACTCAAAATGAACAATGGCATTGAGATGTAATATTTACTCATTCACATAGTTCTGCTTAGCTATAAGATTTACTATTGTTGTTGTATTTTTAAATGCCTGGTGCCTGGTGCCTGGTACCTGGTACCGATATCTAAAAAGCAGGGTGGCCTCTCTAAAAAAAAAAAAAAAAAAATTATTTTACATAGTTATTAATTTATGTTTTATGTATAATACTATAATAATAATAATAATAATAATAATAATAATAGTAATAATAATAATAGTGTATTATCATTGCCAGTTACCACAGCAAAAATCTAGCTTTTAATAATTAAACATTTATTAAAGACAAGTGCACAGTCAGAAATAAAGTAAGAACAAATACACAAATTACAAGCATAGATAAATACAATATAATAATCTACAAATAAAGTAAGGTCTAACAGTAGTAGTTTATTTAGGTAAAGAAATGTAATAATTAAATGCTGCTGTCACTTTAAGAGCTAATGAACAGATCCAATATAATGATACACATCTGATCTCTCTCTCAACTGTTTGTTTACTTAAGACATAGCTATGTTTACGAGAATACTTGCCGAGAAGGGTATTTTAACATAATTTTGTGTGTATGTGTCCAAAGATCAAGCGCAAAGAGAGGCGAAAGAGGAATCTATTCGGTGTTTGTGCGCTATCTGAAACGCGCCTCTCTCTGTGTGTGCGCGGCTGTGCGCACAGATAGCAGTGCACGATCGAGTTCTCTTTCGCCGCCTCTTGCGTTCAAATGGTTTAAAATCGCTTGAATGTGTAAATTTTAAAGAAACTGACAAACTTGCACTCTATGATGGTTAAACTTAGCAATTAATTCGTGAATCACGTGTTGTCATTTATTACTCCCCCCTCATGTCGTCCCAAACCTGCAAGACTTCTGTTCATCTTCAGAACACAAATTAAGATATTTTTAATGAAATCTGTGAGATTTCTTTCCCTCCATCGACAGACCACTTTGATGCTTCAAAAAGCTCATAAAGAGATCGTAAAACGAATCTGTATGAGTTGTGCGGTTTAGACCTAATTTTCTAAAGAGACTGGATCACTTTATATGATGAACATATTGAATTTTAGGTTTTTATTCACATATAAACTTTGATCAGCGAACATGAACTACAGCTCAACTGAACTTGCTTGATGCGTGAGAATAAACCTCATTGGTTCTTGCACGTCACGCAAGCTTGCTTGAGCTTCCGTTTATCATAACTGATGTGTGCATTGATGAATGTTTATGTGAGAATAAAAGCGTAAGTTAAATCTGTTCATTATATAAATAGATCATGTGAAATTTGGACTAAACCACTCTATTCATATGGATTCGTTTTTCGATCTCTTTATGAACGTTTTGAAGTGTCGAAGTGGTAGTTGCATAGCTGTCAATGACAGAAATTTCAGATTTCATTTAAAATATCTTCATTTGTGTTCCGAAGACTTAAGGGTTTGGAACGACATGAGGGGGATTACAGAATTGACAGAATTTTAACTAAATAAATGTTCCTTTTGCTGTCCTAAGTCTTTCTTTTTCTTTATTTCTATATCAGATCCACAGCATGGCATTCGTCAAAAGTATCAAGGAAAGAAGAGAGATGAGGGATGAGGTGGATTCTGGGAAATGTGGATCATAGGAGCAAGCTTGCGTTGGAGATGTCTGAAGGATCACATGCTTTTGAACGCATTCTCAGCACTCTTTCCAAGAGAGTTTCTCAGAAAAACATCTTTTCCAGTTCCACTTTCACAACACTGATGAATAATGCTTCTGATGCTGCTGAGAACAGTTTTATACTGACTGTGTGCTTGAGGATTATGGGAAATAGTTTTCCACACACAAAAAAAGAAAAAAAGAAAAAAAGAAAAGAAAATCTCATGGAATTTTGTTGAATTTTGACTAAATGAGCCAACGTCAATGTTGTGCAATACAGATATCTGGAATAATGCAAATCGCAAGACTGCGCTGACCATGATCTTACTAACAGATGAGATGACAGTGCCCACAAGTCCACAGCATCACCCACGCGGCCATCTTTAATCTGTGGTGTACCTCCAAATTCTGTCGATAGACTTTTATCACTGTGTTCCTTTTGCGGGTTCTTACGTTTTATTCTTAAAATTCTGATAACCAAAAGTTCTTCTCAAGTCTTCTTTCTTTGTTACTGCTTCCTCATTCAACTGAATGCTTTCTGTTCGATATCATGCAGACTTTCTCTAAGATCTTTTTTCCTGTACTGTTATTTTCATTTAATGTAGTTTTTTTTTTTTGGGGAGTTGTATTGTGCAGATTCCTCAATATTTCTTATGAAGCATCCTGTGCAAATGATCCTTGAGCAAATGCATTAGTTTTAGAGTTGTATTAGAATGCTGTATAGGGGTGATGGCGTCTTGTGTGCCGATGGACGTACATTTTTATCTGAGGAACGTAGGTACTGTGCTGTTCCCGCCTGAAGCATCTTCCCAAAGGTCCCGGCCCTCCTCCCCCCTCCTAGGACCAAACGAGATTGATATCAGTATCCTGCTCTCTGATTGGGCGAGGCTCTGTAGGTAGAGAAGATGGATTGAATCGTATTTATTTTCGCTTTTTAATTTATTGTCGTCTTGTCCAACTTGTTCAGTGTTTGTGTTAGGTGGACCAGGTGTGTGGGTTTCATGGCGGCATGAGCGAGCCATCTGGTCCGTGCGTGTTTTTAAAAAACTGCGGTTTCGGAGAGTTTAGGGATTGTGCAGTGTTGTACCTTTTTGAATATTTCATTACCTCAACCGGCCCTCAGTTCACTGGGCTTGTGTGTGTATAGACTGAACCCAATCGTTTATCAAAAAAGTACTGTAATGCAGCCGAATGACGTCAAGTATGTGCGAAGCTGCTCCACTGGGCGGCAATCTCTCCCTGAATTGTCTCTGAATCTGCTTTTCTTTTTCCTTCAGAGCGAGGGATTGTTGGGACGATGGCTGATGGGTGAGTTTTAGATGCTTGTTGGGAAAAAAGCTGCTGTTTTGTGTAATACCTCCCTGACTCATTTGTAAAAAATAACAAGTCTAGAGCTCAGGTTTCATATTATACAATATGGACTAGACTGTAGACACTGTAGACGTGGATCCAGGCAGAGTTACTGTATACAAGCAGTTGTTTGTGCGCTCTGGGTTTATTGCAGAAGGCTGAATACTCAAATGCCCAGTACTGTAAATGTTTGCCTCCTACCAGCAGGTGGCAACAAAAGCGCAGGGCACGATTGGATGCATCAAGGCTGTTCCTCATCAATAATGTCTCTCAGTGCATGTGTGTATGGACTTCACTTGGATTTGCAAATTTCAGTGCATTAGGAGTTTTATTTTAGAAACTTTTTAAATGTGCTGTTGCTATTTAATTTCAATTATAGGAACATGTTCTTTTTAGGTTTTGTTTTCATGTATTGTGACCAATTCTTTTAGGTTTTGGTTTTATTTTTTTTTGTTTAAGTTGTTTTTATGACCACTTTTGCTATTGTGTTGGTAGAGAAACTAGCAAAATAGTGACTGGAATGAAGATCAGTGGATTGGTTTAGTCATTTTCGTCTTAACCGACTGCCAAGCAGAAAGTTAACTTTTTTTTTTTTTTTTTTTTTAAGTAAATGGTGAATTTCCTTTTAGTCGTAGGATAATAGATGTTAGACATTTTTAAGATGAAACTGAAAACTTGATATTCGTGTTAATGACTATTATGGCTTTGATAATATGATTGATCAGTTGTTTTAAGATGGTTATTATTTCTTGTTATGTTTTTATTAGATTTTTTTCTTTTTTTCTTTTTTTTTTGTCTTTGCATTTTAGAAGAAAAAATGTTTTTGGACTTTGTGTTCCCAACAAATACTTGAAGTTTTTAAGGAAAAAAAAGAGAAGTGGATTTGGATAAAATAGACATTAAAGAGACAGACACTGGAAACCTTGCCTCTGCATCTTATTGGCTTGTCAACACAATTGCTTTCCAGTTTAAGGACATAACTATATAAGAGGTTTTAATGTTCATGTGTTTGTTTTTTTTTTTTTTTTTTTTTTTTTTTGCAACTATTTCAGCATGAAATGAAAATTCTCTATTTTCTAAATGTATATTATAGAGCTTATTTTGTGAACAGTTAATTTGTGCATGTTTTTTTTTTTTTTTTTTTTTTTTTTTTAAAGATCTACTAAAATAATCTTCCCATCTTAAGTTTGGTAGTCAGTTGATCATGGCACATTAATTGTTATTTATCAACATGTTTGTTGAAGGAGGACCTTCTAGAATAGTTTCACATGACAAACATAAATATAGGAAACTGGTAACAAGTCACCAGACTTTTACAATAAATGAAATCCTTATTACCAAGGGCCTCATGTATACAAGGCTTTGTGTATGTTTCATCCTAAATGTATATGTACACAAGTTTTTAGATTTGTAAAGCCATATGTATGTCAGAATCTGCACCTGGTTCACCTGATTGTAAGTATGTGTGCAAGCTTTATTTCACTTTTTCCATGAAGTAACCATGGCTTAGGATACCTTGCCTTGTTGTGACCATATATCCATAAAATTTCCATATGCATATTGCCTTCCAGACTAAAAAAAAAAGTAGATACAGATTGCAGGAGTCTCCTGCAGTATTTTTGGCAAATGTAATTTGTAGGCTCCAGGGGTCTGATGTATAAATGAAAATTTTCCATTCACACAGTTATTTATAAAAAATAAATAAACCTTGCGTATGCACACGTTACTGGTGATAGCTTAGATCTAACCATCTTTCCCAACAGGAATATTGCAAATTATAAAAGTAGAAATATAATTACATTTGTGATGTGAAAGACACTGCCCATGCAGCTGATCCTAATTTGTGCTGCATATCAACATTCTGTCATGTCAGGAACTGTATATATTTTTAACAAAAGTAATATATGTAATGAATTTGCTTAGTAAGATAGCGTTTTAAAGAAATTAAATGTTTTATTATGTACTAGTAGTATGCATCTCTTTATCACAGTGATAATATAGAGGTTTCTCCACCTATTTTTTTAATGTAGCTATACAAAATATTGTCAGATATGTAGATGGAGTAAATAGGCAGCTATTCATATCATCACCCCCGTTTTTTAAAAACTTTACAATCTGTCCGCGTGTATTGGGCAAATAATAATTATGTGAGCAAAATATTGATAATTCTGTATTTTTAGTACGGACTGCTGAAACAATGAAAAGACGTCGGACCATGAACAGTTAATGCGGTCGTACACTATCAGGTCACTTTGTTTTTACTCGCCATTGGTCAGATTTACTGTCAATCAAACCTTAAACCAATAAATGAAGAGAACATTTGTCGTGTTCGTCTCATGTAGCCAATCAGCGGTTAGTTACTAAGAGTCGCGGTGCAGATTTAAAAGTAAAATTAATCTCTTGTCAACACATTTAGGACTGGGGCCAGTCGTAAAGACGTGATTTCTGAACCGAGAGCGATGCACAGTAAGTTAAACCAGCTTTTTTCCGTTTCCGTGTAATGTTTTCTGACTTCTCCGGTGATATTAGTTAAAGGTTATGTACAAAGACAACGGAGACCACGGCTGTTTTTATCCACTCAGCGAGGCTCTGAGTCATGTTAGCACAGCGCTAGCCTGAAAGCTAGCGTGACTCCCTTTCTCTACTTTGCATACAGGGGAATTAGAATAACGCCATTATTTAGATAACTTTCGGTATTTGGTTCAGGATTTGCACATGTTTTGTAGTCAAATATGAGCCATTCCACCCTCCCTGCCTTCCCCGATGCCCACTTAATTTGTCTAATCCTAGTGAGGTGGTCAGAGAGGCAGAACCCGGGACCAAAGTGGTTGCCTGGAGACCTGCTTCTCTCTCATCCATCTGGCGTAGGTATCCGCTCTCTGCCACGGATAGTCTACATTTTCATTTAAAAAAGTCATTTGCAAGGCTAATGTTTGTGTGGGGTCATGTCTGACCACTGCAGCTTTTGATCTGCTGACTCAGCTTGAGTTAAGAGCTTTGTATAGACCAGATGGACGCGGATCAGCTCTCTTATATGTAGGGATCCACTCGTCTCCTGGACAGGTGGATGAGGACAGACAAACTTTGCATTAATACTGTTCGTCCTTAAACCCTTTTATTGTGTATTTCTCTTTGTTGACATATGTTTACACTTGTATTTTCCCAGCAGGTGCTGTTAAACCAAAACTGTGAAGCTTTCTGGGATCGAGAGCTTAGGATATATCGACAACATCATGTCGACCATCTCACAGATGCTTCATGGACCTTGTGATCCGATTTCTGCAAGACTGTGACAGGATTGTCCTGCCCCATAACCAACGCCGCTCAACTTTAAAGTAATCTTCATTTTTTGGCTTGCTTCTCTTGCTCTTATCCAGTATGACCCTGTCCCACTGCTGCTTTTCTACAGCATCATTTATGAATGTTTTAACCCATTCAGACCCTAACTTGTTTCACTTTTCTTTGCCATTTTTATGTATAATACTGCTTGATATGGTTTCAGTAATACAGTCTACAAATTTTGTGCTATCTTCACCAAAATGATGATTTTCAGACCATGCCTGACCAAAGTTGTAAAATTGAATAATTTGCTCTGACTATGTGCCTGAAAAAGCAACAGTAATAGACATCTGACCAATGCTCATGTAATGACATTCAACTTGGTGTCTCTAAGGCGATATGACAAAGCTGTGTCAGTGGTGTGGCATAGTAATATAAAAAAAATATATGAGCTGGTTTGAGCCCTGCAGAGAAATATAACCATAAATAGGGGACATACTATTACTTGTTTCTTTGTTTAGGCTGTTGTATGTGTTAACAGTTATATTTTGGAATAGTATTCTTTCAACAATGACATTAACAATGAATACGTTTATTAATTCAAAATGCATGTGATTCTCTGATAATTTGCAAAGTTTGACCATCATACAATGAAAGTTTATCTTTTAGGTCCTGTCAGTTTAAACATTCAAGTTACTTATCAAAGTTATCTTTGTGAGCGCACAAAGATACTCTATTCTGTATGTGCCGCTGTTTTATATGCGTGCACGCACACACACACACACACACATACACATACACATACACGCACTGAGAGCCGCGCAGATGCACACGAACACTGAATGTCGTTCTCTTCCGCATCTATTCGTGCCTGAACAGACACATACGTGCCAAAAAAAAAGTCAAAATGCACGTAAAATTTAGAGTAGTATCCTCATAAACACAGCTGCTTAGGTGATCTAAACAATTGAGGAAAAAAAATGGATGTGTAACAGTATTTTGGGTCTCTACATTCAGTCTTAAAGTGACAGAAGCCCCTGCTGCTTTCTGTGTCATGAATGTTAATCAACAAATTAGTTGTTTTAAAGGTGCTTTATGTAAGAATGACAGCTAGTGGTTGAAATGGGTACTGCAGTCCAAATTCAAAATATTGTTTGCCCCGCCCCCTCCTCCTCAAACATGACACTCTCGCGGGTTGCCAGTTTGAAGACACGCAACAGGAGCGAGCTCAATTGACATTGGAAGGCGAGGAGACTTACACACTAAGATAATTAGTTGATTTATTGATTTATGATGAGTTGATATCATGTTTTAATATGCTCCCTTTCATAGAGATTTTTAGATGGATGCTGAGGCTTTTATAGGTTGCGTAGAATCTGCGATCTCTGACCTAGTTTGATCGCTGGCTTCCATGGCTGCAATTCGCTGCATGTGTTTGCCGCCAACTGGCAACCCGGGGTGGCGAAATACTATTGGGTAAATTGGCAACGTGCAGTCTTGCACAGACCAAAACAAAAACAGAAATACCGACATGGAAGGCAAATTTCAAAGTAAAATAACTGGCTGTAGCAATGGTTTTCAAAGAAACGAGTATGTGAACTCAGCATGTTTAATAAATATCTGCAAACATATTATGGTATTTTTATGCTTTAGTACAGTCAAAAACTTACATAGAGCACCTTTAACACAGATTAATTATATTTAATTTATAAGGTAAAGACTATGAAGTGTTATTTTACATTTGATTATTCAATTTCTGTACCAGAATACTGTTAGACTTACCTGAAATATATAAAAAACTATTTATTTCATTTATATCTTTGTTCTATTATCTAATGCTTGTAATTAGTTCATTATTTTCTGTGCATATTCACTCGCCTACAAAATCACCCCAATCATCCTAGAATGATTAATTATTTCCAAACAGAGCTATTCAAGTCATCTGGTGAATTTTTTCATATTGCAATATATATTGCAGAAAAACAAAATATCGCAGTGTCAGTTTTTTCAATATTGAGCAGCCATAATAAATATATTTATTACAAAAATTATATATATATATATATATATATATATATATATATATATATATGTCAGAATTATTATTTTTTTTTAATCATAAACAATCTTGTAATTGAATATAATGTATGGCTTATTTAGTGTATACTGGTATTTTTTAGTCTCTGGGTCTGAATGGGTTACAGCAAAGAGTTGCATGGCACAGACTGCTGTACAGTATCGTATCTGGGGCTCTGGGGGCGCATCCCCATTTTAGCAATAGTTTTTTTTTTTTTTTTTTTTTTTTTTTTTTCCATCAACCATGTGGAGAGGAAAGCAATTCATTACTGACTGATGTAAGCACACACACACACAGCCAGCAGGCCTATCGCCTACAACCTGTTAGCTAGAGGTCTCGACGAGACTCCCTCTGCCTCGTGTGCTGCTGGACTGCTGGCGATGACACAATAGGATGGATGCCGCTAGCCTGCTAGCTCTGAAGGTAGCGTTGTGAATATGCAAGCTGCTAACGCTGCTTTGCTGTTTATATGAATGGAGAAAATCAGAGCGTGACCTGAGATGACGTAAGGGAACGGCGTAGGGTTTTATAATATAGTTTGTGGGAGATTTAGAGTTTGTTTGAAATGCAAAAGCTATCATGTGCTGCGCCGTTATGTGTTTTCATAATAGGATTCGCGTGTGCTGTTTAATCTCTTGAATTATTTGCACGTTGCATGAACAGATTTGTTAGTACAAGCTTCAGAATAATGAACTAATGCACATTCACTGTCATGCACTTCTTGATTTGGCTGCTGTAGATTTTTATTTCTTTTTTGAAGACTTTATGCAGCTTTTGTGATTGGCTTGCTGCAGATATGCACCCACAGTCCCAATGTAGCAATAACGTGAATAATACACTCCCTTTCACCTCCTCCCACAAGGTTTCCCTTGCTGTACCACAGAATTATGGCCTGTCGGCCTCTACCCTCCCACATTCCCTCTTTCTTTCTTCTTGGACTCCCCTCGTTTCGCTCCCCTCCCGCTCCCTGCAGTAATCTTTCTAAATCTCTTGCTTGCTAATCCTTTCCGCTCCTATTTTAGTATAGACACTCCCACCATCCCAGCTTCAATATAAATATGGCAGTCGTCTGGAATAATTTAAGGACTCCTTACAATGCAATAATGAGATCAGTGAAGGGATGCATTTGCATTGGAATTTTTCTGAAGATATCTGGGGAATCTATCCATGTCATGTCATTGCAATGTGTACCTTTACTTGACTGAGTTTAGTGGTACTTAAAGTTAATGTGTTTGTGTAATCTGGCGCAGTACGTTTTATGTACATTGCATTTTCGAAGGTATATGTGTTGTTTGATGTTTTGACTTCTTCTATTGTGGATTTTTGTGGTCTAATTTTCCTTCTTTACTCTCCTCATTTGTTTCATCCTTCTTTCTTTGCCTTGCCCTTCTCTCTCCTTTCTTTCAGTGAACAGATTTTGGTGAGAATCAAGTTATAATGCTAGGTTTGAACGCAGATGCTAATCTTCTAAATGATTAAGCAAAATGTCTGTCACTAACTAAACAGACATGTTTATTTTTTTTTATTTTTATTTTTCATGAATGGCAAGGTTGTTCTTGTATACATTCTATATGTGTATATTTTAAGATGCCCATTAAAACAAAACACTAAAATGTATGATGTTTATCCCCTTTAGACAGACAGTGACGTTGAGCAACATTTCCCGAGATTATGCTGAGCATCCTTGCAGCTGGCTCCATATTCTTCCCCGGCCTTTTCCTACTGTCTAAACGATTCCTGAAACATGGTCCTGGGCTCAGATGGAGCGAGAAGGATGCTGTCATTGTCTCGTCCAGGTAAATAAAGGGAAGAGAAAGTGAGATGTGTTGAGAGGTCCTTTCAGGCTCAGACCACCTGCTTTTATTTACTTGTGTATCTTTAGCTTCACAGAAACTATATTCCAGTAAAGAACATATTCTATCCTCTTTTTGTTTCTAAACATGAAAGTCATGGCAGTGGCATCATAATTTTATTTTTCTGTGATTTATTAAGATTCACTTAAAATGCTAAATTGATAAAGGATAAATTTCTGCATCAGTGAATGATATCACTCACTAGTCACATAACTAGTGAACATATTTAGACAGTTTGTGAACCCTTTTTTGTTTTTAGATGGTTTCAAATAACTTTCAGAAAAGTCTAGAAAACTTACTGTCACTCATCAACAGCAGCTGTCACAGTTGCTAGGTGACAAGAACAGCCCTCCGTTGGCTAGACCGTCCCAATTAATAATGCCTAGTCCGACCTTTGCGACCTTTCGAAGGCTTGGCCTTTGAAGTCTTGGTCCTTCGAAGGATGCAGACTTTGAATTGGGACATAGCCATGGTCAAGAAGACAATCTGCTGAAGTACAAATTGAGGGGAAAGGGGATTTATGACTTTGAACGTGGCATGGCTGTTGATGCCACACGGGCTGGTCTGAGTATTTCAGAAACTGCTGATCTACTGTGATTTTCACACAAAAACATTTCTAGGGTTTGCAGAGAATGGTCTGAAAAAAGAGAAAATATCCAGTGAGCGGCAGTTCTGTGGGTGAAAATGCCTTTTTGATACTAGAAGTCAGAGGAGAATGGCCAGACTGGTTCGAGCTGACAGAAATGCAACAGTAACTCAAACTAGATTAAAAAAAAAAAAAAAAAAGTCAGTCAAGACAAACTTTAAGTTGGCTTGAAAAATCCAGTCCAGAAAGTTTGAAGTAGTTTTAAAAGGAAGAATGCATCCACAACAGGAGGTACATTATTAATTGACTACGTTACTTAGTTCAAGTTCACCTGTGCGTGATTTTGTGAAAATAGCCTACTAGTTGTAATATTATTTTTATTTTGTATAAATATCTTAATTAAACTTCAGTTTACAGGTTAAGATAATTAACTCATTTTGATTCTCTTCAGCGTCAGCACGCGCAGCTCAAACAGCAATGATTAACAGTCAATGATTAACAGTCATTAAAAATGTTTACTACTACTGTAATATTAAAACTTTCATTTTTTTTTTTTTTTTTTAAAGCATTAATGCATTATTTTTAATAACTAGCACTTCTATTGTTCTCATATTATTTTCATCAATGGTTTGTTTAAAATCATTTCCTCATTGTCCGTTCGGAGGCTATTTAATTTTATTTATCCATGGCACATGCATTTTGTTTCTTTATAGTCTAAATATTGTTGTCAAATGACTTGTTTGCATTTAGGTATTTTGTTATTATTATTATTTTTTTTTTTTAAATAACATTATATTAACTTTTTTTTTTTTGGTAACCCTTTCTCCGGTGTATGACTATGTTTCTCGTGGCATACTGTAGAAATGTCTTTAAGGGAAAAAACACAGTTGTAGGAAATAAAATAAGGATCACGAACAATAACAGATTTTTTTTTTTTTTTTTTTTTTTTCTCAAATCATCTCAAATGAACACCCATAAACTGAACCGCTTTGCTAGAAGGTTAACTCAACGCTCGCGCTGAAGCTAAAGATGATCATCAGCACAATAAATCGCTGCTGTGTTAGTTGCCATCTTGGACACAAATATGGCGGCGGGCATAGCGGAAGTGACGTCTTTGAAACCCATGGATAGGCTTCAGTGTGTTTAGATTTGAATATGTGACAGTTGGAGGTTGATGGAATGTTCAGATTTTCAAGTCTATGGGAGCTTTTTCGAGTTTTGATCAGCATTTTTAGGAAAACCGTAAGTCGGATCAGTCTTGAAAAGATATAGCAGACTCGGTCAGAACAGTCTGAAGGGTTGAGCCGAGTTTGGTGGCTGTAGCTTTAAAGCTCTAGGAGGAGATGCAGTCTAAAATTTTGCTCAGAAGAAAAAGAATAAGTTTATATAGCAGATCAGTAAGTTGGCTTTTTCAAGGTCTGCAGAAGAGCATCTATGAATGCACTCACATTGAATCTTAAAACAGATGGGCTGTTCACACTGGTTTACTAATGTTTCGCATTAGGTAAAGATAAAGATACAAACCAAAATGTGGTGCAAATGCATCATGTGTATACTGTTTACATGTGCGTCTGCGGTGCTTTTTCATACAAATACTTAGTATAGTTTGGTCTCAAACCAAAACAAATACGCTGGTTGTATTCTGGTAGTTGAGACCTTTTCAATGATATGGCACAAGTCTGTCTGTTATGTATGATTATTTTATAGCTCACATTTTAATGTGAAGCGGTTCTATTTTCACGCTACCATGAAAATAGAGGACTTCTAATATTTCAGCAAATGTATCCACACTTGTTAAGTGATGGTCATATTCCCTATTTACTGTAAAGCCAAACTTGTAAGCTTTAAAACGACTCCTATTTTGTGTTGGTTAAGCAAGTGTTCAAGTAACATGATAACTTGGTAGCATTAAGTGGATGAGGTTAACGATTAAGCGGTTAATTTAAACGACGATCAATTATAGGAATTTATGTAAATTGACATCCCTAGTTTAAATGCCACAGCCTACGTGAGTATTGTTGCTGGCCGTGTCCATCCCTTTATGACCACAGTGTGCCCATCTTCTGATGACTACTCCCAGCAGGCTAACACGTCATGTCACAAAGCTCAAATCATCTCAAACTGGTTTCTTGAACATGGCAATGAGTTCACTGTACTCAAATGGCCTCCACAGTCTCCAGATCTCAATCCAATAGAGCAACTTTGGGATGTGGTGGAATGGGAGATTGGCATCACAGATGTACAGCTGACAAATCTGCAGCAACAACGTGAAGCTATCATGTCAATATGGACCAAAATCTCTGAGGAATGTTTCCAACTCTTTGTTGAATCTATGCCACAAAAAATTTAATTCTGTTTAGGCTTGCTGGGGTATTTGGGGTTACCAGTGTTACACTGTGTTCAGCCACACGCCGATTACATTACTTGCCCACCGTGGCACCGCCCCCAATCTCGCTTTGCATTTTTATAGAAATAAAAACCATTTAGTTCAGTTGGACAGCGGACTCTACAATTATAATCTGAAAGTGTCTGTTCAGCTCCATACAGCCCCAGGTGAAAAACAAGTACATTTCTATAATGTACTTGGTGCTCTATTTTCATGCACTAATTTTGTACTTAAGAAGTACTAAAGAAGAATTTTTAGTATATTAAGAACATCTAAGTGTCCTCAACTTTGCTATTTTGAGACCCTATGAAATATGAACTAAAATGTGCTTTTAATATACTATCTCTGTATTAAAAATATATTTAGTTACCACTTATAGTACACTTGAACCCATAGTGTACTACAAGTGGTATCTAAATACATTTTTTTTAATATAGAGATAGTGTATTAAAAGCACATTTTAGTTCATATTTCATGGTGTCTCAAAATAGCACAGCTGAGTACACTTAGATATACTTAAGAAGTACTAAAGAAGAATTTTTAGTATATTAAGTACAAAATTAGTGCATGAAAATAGAGCACTTTAAGTACATTATAGAAGTGTACTTGTTTTTTTTACCTGGGGCACGAGCTGCAGAGTCACAGCAGCACAGTGCAGCAGGAGTCAGATTTCACTTCTCATGTGCAGAGAGTAAGGAGAGATGACTGACAGGACTATGGCGGAGGTTTTGGTGCTCAACAGATCATGACACATGTCATATCTTGTAAAATGTGTGGTCAGTACCGCCGCACCCTATACACAGTGTAATGAAAGCAAAAGTGAAAAGCGAGTGCACATCCAAAAGCGATTTTAATACCCTGCATATAGATAGCGGTTCCTTGATGCCTGCAAATTATAGGCCTATAGACAGTACGTGTGATCGTGAATTCGAACATGCATTCAAAATACAACACCCCACCCCCACCCAATTTTTTTCAGTAATACCGGTGTTGTCGCAAAATTTCCTCACTGTGACATCCCTAATTCAGTTATGAAGGCAGTAGGTAGTCCATCTCGGTAGACCTTATAAAGTGGTGTAGGTATAAAACCACATTAATAAAATTGAGATAATAACACTTTTAACAGCATTAATAACACTTGAGAAACTCAAATATTTGTGAAAGTCACAAAAAATATTTGAAAACAGAAAATGGCTGCCTTAAACTGAGGGGGTAGATCATTTTATACTGACTAAATATTGGTAGTTTTTGCTGGTCTATCACTAACTGTGAAACTAAGTTTATGCTAAAGATTATTATCTTGTTTTGAAGTCCTTTTTGCAAGAAATGTGTCTGATTAAGATCTGCCGATTAAAGATGTTGCATGTGGTTATGTTTGGTTGCAGTGCACTGTCTGTTGCACTGATGACCTTTTCTGTTTAGCTAGGAAAGTGTAATATCCTGATTAAATGACCCTGTCTTTAACTGGTGTCATCAAAATCTGCTATTAATGGTTTCAAATATCTCTTATCTAAGGGTGTTTGCAATCTGTTTTGCTCTCCGCTTTGGCTTTCTTTCATGTATGTTGTTTTCTCTCACTTTTTCTCAGACTGGTGTCCTCCATTCAAGCCATTATGGCATCCTCTGCCGGATACATCATCGCCTGTTCTTGTAAAGACATCATCGAGGACCAGTGAGTATCAGATGAAAATGTGCATTATAGCTAGAATTATATCAGAGAAAATATATTTTTTTTGGTAATTACGGTTGATTTTATAGGCAGGAGGATTCACTGTTTTACTACACTCAACACTGCTTTACTTTGGTGTTTGTTTGTTTTCCCACGTGCATGTGTCTCTCTCGCCTTGTTTCATTTGTGTTCCATAATTTGCGTATACACCTGAGAATTCTCTAATTTCTATGGAATTGTTCCCAGGTGTGTAGGAGTGCAAAAGTATTCCCTTCACTCTGAGCGTTTCTAAGAATGTGCTATTCCTCCAATGTACAACTTATGTCAGAATAATCTAATTAGGCTCTTAACCTAATTAGTTTCTATCTGTAAATCCACTGTGGCAAAAAGGGAGTGAGCGAGAGCAGACTGGCAAAATACTCTGGAAAAACTTGACTTAACTTTTTGTGACAGCTTTAGTCAGCGGTTTCAGTTCATAATTTAAAGCTGCATCTTAACACTCTGTGAAACCCATTCGATGTGTTCACGCTGATGGTTTATGGAGAACAGTTGGCTCTAATTTGATTTGCCTCACCTAATCAAATTTATCTTGTTTTGAACTGTTTCTCTCGTTTATTTTGTGCCATAACCCGAAGGCCCACAAGCGAATTAAGAATGGCAGCTCAAATAGGTCAGCAATCATGTCTTAAATAAATGATTTAAGCCAGGTAAACTCAATTACTCAGGGGCATGTGTTGCAAATGCAACATCAAGGGAACAGGAAGTCTGGGAATTAGACTAATGCTGTGCCTCAATTCGCCTACTTATACTATGCCCTAAAAGTATGTACTGTTTTTGTGGAGAAGTACATACTTTTGAGTGTGTAGCAGAAGAGTAGACAAGCTTTGGGACACACTATCGCGTCTTAAATGGACGCTCTGTCACCTAGTTACATGCATCAAGTCACTGTAAACGTTTCTGTCAATCATCTTGACACAGTTAACATCCTCCACATTTAATTTAATTTCATTTCCTACAGTATTTGGGAGATGAGAAGTAGCACGTTGATCTTCCAGACGTGGGTCTTTCATGCAGAGAACCTCACATTTTTACTAAATGATGCATTTAAAAGTTAGTGGCCAAACAATCTTTATAAAAGTTCACATTGTTGTTGTAGATGAAATATAACATGGATAACATTAAATATTTTTTTTTATCAGGTTAAATTGATTATCTGTCACTTAAACCACTTTATCTAAACCTCTCTACTTAACCGTAGGTCGCGCACATCTGGCATGTTGTACTTTTTAACACTTTTTATTTGTGTTTTTAGTTCTGAACCGAATTCTCCTTTTAAAGTGCAATGGGTTGTCGGCAAGTGTGGTCATTAGGGTGTGCAGACTGTGCACGGATCCACACTTCGAAAATCTACTGGAAATAGTAGATGTTTGGCATACTCTTTTCAACATACTATGCTTTGGGATATACTTATTCTAATCTCACATACTATTTAGGATGGATAATATGCACATTGGGACACAGGGTATGTACTAGGCCTATGTTACAGGTCTTAGTCGAGTCAGGTTTTAAATTTAAGCATCAACATTATGTTAATGAAAACGTACATCAGTATCATGATTGCTCAAGTGTGTTTTTAAATATTCATGGCTGTGATAATGGATTTCTAAAATAATAAATGTGTTTCAACATATCTCCAAAGTAGTTATCCAGGTAACCAAACACAACACTCAAAGCTTTTTTTTTTTATATTTTTTTTTCTATAAATTGCAACATTACTGCCACATGCTAATTTGCATACTCCATTGATTCATTTATACTGTTCGAAATTTCGAAGTCAGTAATATTTTTTTTTCGATGTTTTTGAAAGATGTCACGTCTCTTATGCTCAACAAAGCTGCATTTATTTGATTATAAATACAGTAAAAAAAAAGTAATATTGTATTATACTGTAATAATTTAATATTATTACAGTTTAAAATACCCGTTTTCTATTTAGTATTTTAAAATGTAATTTATTCCAGTGATGGCAAAGGTGCATTTACAGTCAGGTCAAGTCACCTACAGTTGTCCACAGCTAAGCAAGCCAGAGGCGACAGTGGCAAGGAACCCAACCTCCATCTAGATTAGTCTAGACTAGGGGTGTGCGATATGTATCATCTGCGATAATATCGTGATTGTTGTTTTAATGATATGCAATCTGAAATTATTGAGTATGTCCCTCACTTTACAAAAACACATAGAGTTGCACGCATACACTACTTGCTGTAGTCTAGTAGGTTAGACTAGTGTGCAGGCTTTCACTGCGTGATATAGTCAATTAAAATAATTTATAATGCACCCAATATTCAAGATAAGAGGATAAAAGTATGTCTGTCTTTTTATATTTGTATCATTTAATATAGTTAATCAATATCACATTTTCTCCAAATATCACAATGATTACAAATGTGATATTGATTTTACACAACAGTTCAATAAACAAGTTAATATTTAGTGACTTACATTTTAGACACACTATTGCCTGTTTTCGCTCTATTTCGCCAACAAAAATATTTCCAAACAAAGCCAAAGGACTTATTTGCGTCTCTTATCAACAATCGGTGGTGAATGAACGAATCTTTTGAATTAATGATTCAATGACTCGCTCATTAAAATGGTCAAATGCTTTGTTCCTGATTGAATCAACCGTTTGAATGAATCGGTTAAAGCTGGGTCTCATTTGATTTAATTTCGAAGGCTGCATCCTCCAGAGGACGCATCCTGTGAAGGATGCGGTATACAGAGTGTCCTTAACCAGAACTAAACGAGACGTCCTTTGTAGGACACACAGGCAGGAAAGGAAACAGGAAGTATCACGCTGCTATGCCACAAAATATGAAGAATATCAAAACTTTAGGAGTCAGCTGCCCACAGCAGCCCAAAAGGTACCAACACAATAAACACACTCGGCAAAATATTGTCTAATTATCGTTATCGAGAAAATCCCAGAAAATATTGAGATCATTTTTTGTCAACATCGCACACCCCTAGTCTAGACCTAAACTGACAGAGTGTGTCTGCTTCCTGAACGATGCTAGGAAGACTGTTCCAGAGTTTGGGTGCTAAATAGAAAAAGGATCTACTGCCTGCAGTTGATTTTCACATAGTCTAGGTATTATCAACTGGCCAGAACTGGCCAAAAGACAAGAGAGACTATAATGCGTTAAGAGCTCACTCAGGTACTGGGGAGCTAAACCATTTAGTGCTTTGTATGTAATTAGCGAGATTTTAAAATGTATGCATTGTTTAACAGGGAGCCAATGCAGTGTTGACAGAACCGGGCTAATATGGTCATACTTCCTGGTTCTAGTAAAACTCTAGCTGCTGCGTTTTGAACTAGCTGGAGTTTGTTTATTAAACGTGTAGGGAAACCACCTAGTAGAGCATTACAGTAATCTAGCCTTGATGTCATGAAGTAACTTTTCTGCATTTGTCATTGAGAGCATATGTCGTGAATTAGATTTTTGCTATGCAACCATGAACTGCGCTCTCGACGACGAAGAGGAAGTTTCAGCAAAGGATAACCCCAATTGATTTCTAGCCCTTGCATTAGCTCTACTACTAGGTATATTTCTAGAGATGAGAAATAAAAACCTGCCCTGAGCAGCTTTGATCAGCTGTTTGGCTGAGCTTTTGATGTTTTGTTACGGGAAAAAATGTAAAGATTACGGTTAAAAATGTGCGATTAAGTTGCGATGCGATTAATCACGAGTTAACTCATGACAATCATGCGATTAATCGCGATTAAATATTTTAATCGATTGACAGTCCTAGTTCTTTCATTTAAAAGCCACATTTCTAACATCTGTAATATTGGTATCAAAGAGCACAGTTGTGCTGCTTCATATTTTTGTGGAAACCATGATGCGTTTTTTCAGGATCCTTTGATGAATAGAAAGTTCAAAAGAACAACAGAAATAGACATGCATTTGTCCTCACAATTCTGCATCAAGTTTGACTCGGGACAATTGTTTGCTCTTGTGTCCACATTTATCTTGGGAACACAGAGACAATAGTTCTACTGCCTCTACAGTCTGACTGGTGCTTGATTTGCTAGTCAAATTTTTAAGGGAATAGTTCACCCCATTTACTCACTTACTCACTGCATTTTACATGCAGTGTTTTCAAGCCCAACACACATGCCTGTAACCTCCTGGTGCAGTACTGAGCACCTTGGACATGTTTATAGAAATATCAGGGAATAAGTCATGGAAAGGTAATTTAAATCTGCACAGGTTTGAAATATTTATGTTGCCTTTCTGAGCATAATATTTTAAAAATTTATTTATTTATTTAAATCCTTATCAAATATAAAGGACGACTGGGGGTTTCTCACTGTCATTTTCATCCCATATATCTCTCTCTACTCCCTCTGTCCAGGCATTGGCTCACCAGCAGCTATATCCTCTTTGCGGTCCCCTACTTCATCTATGACATCTACGCCATGTTCTTGTGTTACTGGTACAAACTTCAGGTCAAAGACCACGAGGAGGATAGAGAGGCCAAACCGATGAGGTCAGCCATCAGTGGCTATCTGCGCAGAGAGTTCCTTATGGTCTTGCACCATGTCGTCATGGTTACTGTCTGTTTCCCTGTCTCCGTGGTGAGTGGAATGAGGTTTCTGTGACATTTAACATGCATTTTTTTTTTTTTTTTTTTTTTTTCACATTCTTTTTGGAATATGATTATGGAGGCCTATCAGAGCCATATGTTTGGAGTGTAGTAACGCAGTGGCTTCATGACTGTTTAAGAGTGATTTGATGGGATCATACTATGTGGGTGGCTTGAAGTGTGGCTGAGTCGAACTTGTCCTAAATGGGCCTGTGTACTTTCACCCTGTGATTATACTCTCCATCACTCTCCATCTGTATCCATGGAGACTGTTGCTGTCGGCAGCAGTGCAGCAGCCAGCACCCTGGCATTAGCTGCTCTTAAATGGCAATAAGTGTTATGGACTGATAAGTCAGGAGAACCTCTGCAGCACTTTCCTCTGATAAAAACCATACTAAGCTTTTATACATCTGACACAAGTCTGACTTTCTCTGCCTTTTCTTTCTGTTTTGTTTTTCTTCCCCTTCTTTTTCTAATTCCCTTCCATTATCTTTTCTTCCTTTTCCTCTTCCTCATTCCCTTTCTCTTCTTTCCCTTTACCTTCCATTTCTGTATCCTCGTCACATTCCCTTTTCCATTCTTTTCCTTTTCTTTTCCCTTCCCTTCCACTCCTTTCCCTTTCCCTTTCTCTTTCTCTTCCTTTTCACTTACCCTTTCTCTTTTTCATTTCTTTTCCTCTCATTTTCATTTACATTTCTTCCCATTTCCCCTTCCCAATTTCTTTTTTTTTGCATTTCTCTTTTCTTTTCCGTTCCCTCCCCTTTCCCTTGCTTTGAACTTTATATTCATTCCTGTAATAATCTCAATTCCTTCCTTTTCTCTCATGTCATCTCATTTCCCTTTCCTCTTCCCCCTATCCATTTTTTCATTCCCTTCCATTCTTTTTTTCTTTTCTTTCCTAATTTTCTTTTCTTTTCCTCTCCCTTCCATTTCCCTTTCCGTTCCTATCCTTCCTTTTCCTCCCGTCTTTTTCCCCTTCCTTCATTTTCTCATCCTTCCCTTTCCTTTTCCTTTTGTATCTTTTCCCTATATTCTTGTCCTCTCTTTCTAGTTCTGGAGACAGGGCAAAGGGGATTATTTCCAGGGTGTGATGTTCCTGGCAGAACTCAGCACCCCGTCTGTCTGTCTGGGAAAAATACTCATCCAGGTACTAAACACAATCACTCACCACATCTTTCCATCTCTTTCTGACTTTCTTTTATGTCAGTGTATCTTTCTTTAAAATGACTTGGACAAGCAGATTTTCAGATTTCTCTTTCTTTTCTTTATAGTGTATGGTTAATTTCTACCAGACTTACTAATCTTAAAACATCTCATTGAATGACAGTGATCTTTCACAGACTAACAACTCTCTTGTATGTCTCTTTCACTCCTTGACTGTTAAATGTGTAATGGGGAATACTGAATCACGGTTGTCAGAGTTCATTGCTCTGCCTATTAATATTTTTTTTCTATCTGTTAAACGCTCTCTCTTTCACTACTTCCTGGTCTCCTTTGTTTCTTTGCCTCAGTACAAGCAACAACACACTCTCCTACATAAAGTCAATGGAGCTCTTATGCTGGTCACTTTCTTCATCTGCAGAGTTCTTCTCTTCCCCTACCTCTACTACGCCTACGGCAGGTATGATCACTGTTTAACACTCTCAATCATTCAGTCTTTTACTAGGTCTTCTATTTCTATTGATCAACTATTCCTTCTTTCTTTTATCCTCTCTTTCTCCACTGAGGCACAGTGCCTCTGATATTAACATGAAATCTTAAATCTGAAGGTTTTCTTTTTCGGTCAGGCATAAACATGCATCATATTTCTCGCTCCGTCTCAATACGGGACTGAGTTTTGAACAGGAGTTATTTACAGATTCCTCCTAAACTTTTGTAATAACCACCAAATGTCATGAGCTGTGTTGTTTTGGTATTACAAAATTTGAGAATCCTTAGACTTGACAATTGTCCTCCTAGTTACATTTCTGAGTGTCGTCTTTACTGGCAAACAAACAGCTTAGAAGTTGAATTTGCTTGCACCTGGGCTTCCATTGGAAACCTACAAATATAATAGATTTTTTTTTATTTTTTTTTTTATGTAATTTCCAAAACTGAACAAATCATGGAAAATATCTTAGTAAGAAATTGCTCTTTGAGAGTGCAGATTTGCTTTTTAAATGACAAGTCACAAAAGTAGTTTTGGACATTTCAGAAAAGTCAAAGTCATCCAGTTTCTTTGATCAAAACGTGTGAAACATCAAGTTCAGATTCTGTATATTTTGATGCTCGTTACTTACATTATTCTAAAGACGGTCTCTATCTATCTATGTATGTATCTATCTATGTATCTATCTAAAATAAAAGAACCATTCGCCAATTGGTAGTCATCGAATCACTGCAGCTGCCGTTAGAAACTGGTTCCCCCTGAAACAGTCAGTGTCCTGAAACACATGCGCTCATGCTACTTCAGACACAAAGAACAAATGCATTTGCAACAGTCGCTTTGTTGCGTCCAGTGTAGACCGAATTTGTCGGTGTAGACACGGTGTTATTCACTGTAAGCTGACTCTATGCCAATGTTTGTTTGTGTTCATATCACAGGTACGCATCCATCCCCTTCTACATGGTACCGCTGTCTGTGCCCTGGCAGTATAACGCAGGTGCAGCTTTGCTCATGGCTCCGCAGGTTTACTGGTTTTCCCTCATCTGCAGGGGCGCCTTCCGCCTCTTCACCAGAGCCTCACGGCACAAAGCGGCCAATAGCAGCAAAGACTCTGAGCCGAAAACCTCACTCCAGCCCCCTGCCAATGGATACAGCCCAAGAGAGACTGACTCGCACTGAGAGAGGGGTAGAAATAGAGAATTAGGTGCAGGGTTGTTAGGTTTAGGCCAATAGGAATCAGAAGGCAGATGGACTGAGTTCAATGGGTGGATCTTTCTTTGACCCTGCAGCGTCGGTCCGCAGGCAAAGAAACTGAAGCTGTGTACCCTCACTATTCACCACCATCCTCTCTTTGAGAAGAAAAATAAGACTTCAGACCAAACCAAACAGATTATTTTCTCTCTAACATGCACATCCTCTGTGTCAGAGCAGTAGGTTGGGGAAATGTCATCTGCTGCTTTGCAGGGTTTGTTTGTCATTTGTAAATTACCATGGTCAAAAGCTTCAGAAAAAGGGACTGATGTGGACGAAGCAGGAACAGTATTTAAAATGAGTGATGGATAGTAGGATTGAAAGATCCCTCCTGTTCTCCTCTCTCGAGTATCTCTGTCTCTTTGTTTGTTACAGTTGCATAGAGGATATGAAAAAGGGAACAGAAATTTCTCTGTCAATTTGTACATACATTTTTATTAATATTTATGTTGAATTCCAAATAGACTTTGAATTTTAGATTTTTGTAGAATCTTTGTTATTTATTTAGTTCTATTCCTCATTAAGGGTGGATAAGTTTAAAGCAAAGCCGTTCACTACTAAAAGAGTGAAAACCGAAGTTGTCTGATTCAAAACAACCCCTCAGATGCATGGCTTATTCCCAGTTATCCATCTCTCCTTTTTTCCCTTGCCTGGTTCTTATCACAGCTTAAAACAAGATGGCAGCGGCTGCATCCAGTTAGTGAATCAGCAGTTATAAAAAAAGAAGGGGGGTCATTTAAAGGATTTGGATGAGGCTGAGCTAATGCATTAGCATATCTCTGCTGCAGTACTCCAATCCTTTTAAGATCCAGATGTCGGACGGAGGGGGGAAGGGACCGAACTGCCCATTGAAACGCTGCACTTGAAAACCAGGCTGAAGTTGACAAGGAACTCGGACAAACCTGAGCCAATCGGTTTTATGTGAGGGTTAGACTGCCAGCATAATGGCCCTCGCTATCCTCTTAGTAGATCTACACCACAATATGGAGTCCATACTACCACTGATTGTAATCTGCACATTAAATGGAAAACAACTGTGTTCTTTCTCCAAGCTGACAAGATGTTTATCCGCTTCTCGAGCTGTCAGCCTTTGTTTCTGTCCGGATATTTAGGAGGTCCACTGACGTGTTGTGTCACCAATTAGTCCTCACTTTTATGGTAAAAGTGTCATCGGTGTAACAACGTTGTCACGCGCCTCCCTTAGGCCTGCTTGTTTTGCCATACTCTCAAACAGGACTGCCAGTTTGATGCTAAACAGTATTATTAGGGGTGGAAGTGAGAGGATGAAACACAAGTTGGATTCGAAGACTGAAAATTGCACTGAATTATCACCAGGAGGGGCGCTAAACAAACATCCAAGTCTGTGAGATACTTTAAAAGCACTGCATAGACGGCTCTTAAATCAAAGTCTTGGATATAGTTCGGACCACTATAATTGAAATCTTATAGGTTAGTCATGTTTCTGTTAACTCATTAGAATGGTTTTTGTTTTTCAGCTTCACAGATAGTGTGTGCGCTCAAAAGCATCGATGTAGCTATAGAAATGAAGCTTTTAACATGCTCTTTACACAAAGTACTACTGTATTGTTTTACACTGGGGCATCACATCACTAACTCAAAGGGACTGCCCAGTGCTGGGCATGAATAGGGCCAGTATTTTCAACTATAGCAAAGTATACTGGTTTGGGAACTGGTTAAAATATTTTGAGCTAGGATTGACTGTGTCTTCTTTGTTTTTATGTAATTATACTTATTGTTAATTTATTCTTATTTATGTATTTATTTGGCCAATTCTGAATGTACATATGAATACACATCTAAATGTTCTTCTGAGTGGGCTTCTGTTTATCTAGTTGCCTGAAGACTGTTCTGTAATTATGATTCTTTCAGCTGAAATATACTCTTGCTCTCTCTCCTGTTGTGCTGTGATGCTGTGTTTGACATCCTTTTTATACTGAAACAAAGGCTCTGATTCACCTGCTTGGTGTGTGTGATTTTGTGTGAGAGAAAGAGATAATTGCACACATTGGTTCAATGAACATTGCCTAATTGTGTTTTAGTCTTCAAGTAACATTCCAGTGACTCCTGATTTCCTTATTCCAAAATTCTCTTTTCTTAGTTATGCATGTTGTGTATATATATAAAAAAAAAAAAAAAAAAAATCCCTCTAATTCACAAATTTTATTGAAAAGGGTGTAAAGATATAACTCCTATCTAAGTAACTCACTGAGGCTATGTAAAGAGTAGCTCAAGAGTTGAGGGAGCCAATCAGAGAACACATTCTTCTCGCGTGTTCGAATCCACTGACTTCATACGACTGAAATGTCTTGAGCACAGGTTAGCAAAACGGCTCTAAAAGTTTACTCTACTTTTATGGGCTGTTTACACGACATTAGGGCTGCATGATTTATCGTACGATACGAAAAATAACATTGAGATTAAAAGAGATTTTTAGTGTGATTATGAAATCTGAAGGCTGCTATAATATAAATAAATATATATATATATATATATATATATATATATATATATATATATATATATATATATATATATATATATATATATATATATATATATATATGCATGCGCAGTTTGTCAATGAAGTATGGCTCCAAATGCTAATCCATCTGAAAGCACTGCGGGTTTGAGTCGTTTATAATGTACATTTGAAAAAGCAACACACGTCAAACGTCTTTCCAGACATGAGAAGTATTTATTATTTTCCAACAAAAGACAACATTTAATAATATGTTTTTACTCCAAATTCCCTTCATAACGTCAGTTGAGCATCCTTCTGTGAGATGATGTGGCTTCTTACAACGAATAAGGCAGCCATAGTCATGGTTAATCAATCAAAGCGTTACATCTTCTGTTTATTCAGCTACAGCGATATGACGCGTGTTATCTTCTTCTGCGCCTGGGCATATTTGGAGTTTCTGGGCAAGAGCGCCCTCTGGCTTATAGGTGGGGAAGCATTTACTACTGATCACAGAGCCGTACAGCTCTGACAAGCTGCGCATAAAATAATCAGCCTTTGCCAAATCGCGTGCAGTTTAATCGCGATAAATCGTGCAGCCCTACAGGACACCCGTTTCAACTAAAAACAGAAACATTTTTATGCAGTTTAGCTGTTCATTTACACGACAACAGCATTTTGGTGGCCTGAAAAGGCAAACTTTTGAAAACGGGTTTCAAACAACAAAATGCAAATCTGTGAAAACGATGACGCCATGCACATGCGTATTACATGTTCAGTCTATAGTGTTTCATCGCCATCTAATGGCCTGCCAGCAGAATACAGCGTTTTTAGTCGTTTTCACGGATTCGTATGAATTCGCATGAAACGTTTTGACAATGGAAAAACGTCTCCGTTTTAAGCATATCATTGTCGTGTAAACGTACCCTAAGTTTACTTTTTATGTTTTGTTAGTAATTTTGTAAAAGAGTCTTTTTAAAAAGGAAAAATCATAGAAACAATTATATGTGTGTATTAATAATAATGTATTTAACCATAATTTCAATATAACCCTATCATCCCTAAATTCAGTATAATCTGTATTCATACATAAGCCCACAGAATGACCAATTCCATATATTTCCAATAAGTAAAATTCAAAAAAGACTTTTACATCTTAATGGAGGCTATTATACTAATTGAATTTAGATTTATGTTTGATTTTAAATCACTCTGGTTCAGAAACTCTTCTCATGTCGCTACAGGTAGGCTATAGGAGCGTCTGCTGGAGAAGGTCTGGAAAATACGGTGAATGGCGCCCCCTGGTGGCCATTGTACACTTGCTTTTTAATCTAGTGTAAAAGCAGCTGATTGATCTTAGTAGCTGAATCATCTAATGACCTTGTAATTTTGTACAGCACTGCTTAACTCATTAGTAATTATTATTTCAATAATTAAAAGCTTGACAATTATATGAAATTGAAAATTATATAGCCTACAGTCAAACCAAAATTTATTCAGACACCTTGAACATTTAATTTATTATTACAGTTTATTCACTACAGTTTAAAAAAATGGTAATAAAATATGACAAGATCTCAGAGTTAAACTGTGTCAGAAAAAAAATCAATTATGTCAGATAACACGGTCAGGTCAAAGTGTCTGAATAATTTTTGGTTCCAAATTTGTATCAGTTTTACTGGTAGTCCACTGTATGAAGAATTTTTGGGAATAATATGTCACAGTTTACTTTATTTTGCTATCTTCACTTACATAAATGAATTATAGTGTCCTGCACCCACTAGTAAGAAAAATATTAAAAAAAAATATGATATAGTGTCTGAATAATTTTTGGTTTGACTGTACACATGCTATATATAATACGTTCAGATATTCTATGAATTCCTGATTGACCCACTGACCCTCTTTTCATGTTAGCTAGGCATAATAATTTATCACAGATTTCTCTATTAGCTAACATTCATATATTTTCAGTATTTCCAATGTATTTCCCCACCTTTTAGGGAAAACATAAATGTTTAGAAGTGCAAGCTTTTAGATGTTTTGTTTTTGTACCCCGCTCTCCTCAGCTGGAGTGGGCATACCTCCATACAGCAGCAGCTCGGCGGAAGGAGGGAGGGGTTTGAGCCGCACCGGGAAACTAGAGGCTCGATGCAGCCTCCGCAGATTCATGAAGTCAGGCTGTCTCCAGACCGCAATGGCTATGGGTCTAACGTCGAAAAAATCGTCTTCTAGAAATGCCGGTGTGGAGCGCAAGAATCTCATCACCGTCTGCAGGTAGCTAGTTTACTGCATGACACACCAAACCGCTTTTCACGACACCAATCGTATTTTCATGTAGATAATCTCTCGTTATTTAGTATTTAGAATTTTTTATTTTTTTTATTTTTATTATTATATATTTCATTAACTAGGACATACTTAATAGGATATTGCGTCTGTTCTGTTTTAGATTAATGCGTAAACGCTTAATATTGAAGACGAGGCCCTTAAGGACGTCGGTCCCTTATTTTATACCAGCATCCATGACGTCATTGCATCCATCCGACCATTTTCATGTCGTGAACATGACATGCTAAAAAACACACTATGACCTTCACCCTCACAAAGCCTTTCTGTAAATTGTGAGTTTAACGAGTTTGGTAAAAGAGATGAATTTGGCTGGATTGTTGATGGGTTTTCTCAAATAAGGGCTGCAAAAATAAATTATTAGCAATAAATTTTACTCTCAAAGTCAACATGAAAACAAAATTGATCTTATTTAATTTCTTAATGCATGTTCCTGATCTTTTTGTGAACAGTTCCTGCATAGAATGTTATTCATAGTCTATAATCAAAATCAAATAACTTCATCTCTATATCTGATGCCAATTTCTGCCAGTGTAACTTAAGCTATGATGGTGTTAGCCAAATAGATATTAAATTGATTCCCCTTAAATTTACTGTATATGAATACTGAATAGGTCAAATGCAACTTACATTGAATTACACTTTTCAAATAGTGTATACGTAAATTTCATTGATCACCAAATCTCACTAGAATGAATGTAATGTCAACTTTGTTTTCGGTTGCATCATTCATTCATCATGCCAGTGAATAAGGAATAAGTCAGTTTACTAAACGAATATTGTTGTCTGAACCTCAGTTATTAGTAGGCATTTACAGATGCTTTATCAAATCAGATATTGAGAGTTATTCTGTTTTTTAGCTTTTAACAAGAGATTCACATCATAAGGATCTTGACTTTATGGCACAGTCATTGCATCCATAGATTAGCGAGTCTCAGCCCTATTTGTATGCTTGTAATACTATACGCACATTTTGTCCCAGGACTCTGTGCAGCGTGTGTTGGTGAGTCATGGCCGAAGCTTATGAGGCACATAGAGTTCCATCACTGCATTCACACACCAGAACTGCACTTTACCGGGCGCTTGGACGTTAAGTGGATGTTGAATAATTCATTTTTTGGGGCGCCCCAGGCATAGGCCATGTACAGTTGCTGAATGGACACAGAACACTGTCACTCCTGTTGGGACAGCAGCACCATTGTGTCATCATCATAATGGAAATGCAGTCAAAGAGATGATTGTGATGTGGCAAGCTGTTGTGACATCATCATCCCCATCTCTTTGCCTGCTGATAATAGGAATGTGGGTTCTAATACTAATCCTAAAATTGATCTACAAGAAAAAAGATCTTCATTGATGTCAGCACATATTTATTAAGCATACAGCACTGTGGTTAGAACCAAACTTTCCAAGGTTCTACCATCATAATGTAGGAACTGTTAAACACATGAAACACATGCTATGCTAATGCATGGTGGAAAAATGAACAAGAAAGAATTACAGAAATGGACTTCAGACCTCACAGATTATTATAAACACAAAGACGCTTTTGTTGAAAAGGGCAGAGGCCTTTCTCTGCTACCCACATCCCTTGTTAGGCCACGCCAGTGTTGTTTGTAACATTTAACAACAAGATACACAGGACAAAGACAAGAAAAAAACGATTTTTTGAATCTTCATTAATGGCTGCTAGCAAAGAAATCTCAAACAGTGCTTAATTAAATTGGATCGTGATTAGCTCAGATTATCTTAGGGACACGTAGCTCAGAGTAGCTAAAACCCCCCGTGTCTCTGTCATGAGTGTTGTATTTCTCTGGTACATTGAGATCAGGAGACATTTCATTTCCTTCACTCTCAATCAATCATCAAACCCTCACTCCCATTGTCATGTCTCTCAGTCCACAATGCGATGCTCATTTATGAAAGTCGTTGCTTCGTTTTTAGCTTTATACCAGGTTGCAGTTCTCAATGGTCAGGGAAATGTTTGATTTTGGCCCATCTTCATGGGAGATGAGCTAAGCTGCAGATCTAACCAATATATTTATCTGAAGCATCTTTGCTGAAACTGAGAGCTTTTGACGTTGTGGAGAAGAGTTTTGACCAACAGACACATGATTAGTTTCACTCCCCATAACCCACCCTCTTATCTCAAAGCTGAGTTCCTTCTGCGCTAAGATCAAAAGCATTAGCGATGTTGCATTTCTGCTGCCTCTTTTACAATGGTTACACATATACAGTGGATCACTGACATAACTATAGACAGTCACACAGTTTACACAGTTTCAGTTTTCTACTTTTTCAGTTTTTACACTCAGACTAAACAAATGTCAGTTTCAGAGGGGCTAAATAAAGGTTTCACTATAAGGGCACTCATGATACGTTTACATGTTTGTTGGTTGGTTTTTACTAATGAAATACATTGAATGCACTGTAGATGTTTTGGATAGAAGTACCTTCCAAATGTTGTCATATACAAGGCAATAGCTCAGTACTTCAGACCACAAGATTTGTAACAGTGTATGGCAGTAACATCATCATTGTGAGGGTTTATGAAGTGTAAAATAGGGCATGATGACTGCCTTCCAGGTTAAAGTCAAAAGGTAAGAGTTCCAGCGGTCAAAGAATGGCTCTTGTTGATGTCTCCAAGTCTTGACTTTCCAATAAAATGGAATGGCCCGTTTTGCTTTTCTCCTTGAAAATGTTTTCCAGACAGCTGAAGCTAGTAATGTAAAGGTGTGGACTCCGATGATTCAAGAACTCTGCAAGGATGAGCATTTGAATTCAGTGTCAGTCTTTGCATTAGTACAATCAACAGCTTTAGTTTGTGACTTTTCATCTGAAATGATATACAAGAAGTCACTGTTGATGATGTTTAATGGCACTTAGGACATAGTTCTCTTGATAATGCTTAGGAGGTTGCTGATAGTGTTAATATTCTACTTACAATGAGTTTTTAAAATTTCCCTTTAAGGTTTTGGAGATCACTGTTATGCAGAGATGTTTTTTAAATTAGATGGAATTAATTGGGTTTCAAATGGCTTATTTTCAGTTCAATCTTCATCCTTGAAATGTAGTTCTCTGATCATCTGTTTTCTTAGGAACATTTCAAAATCACATTTATTACCAAACATGTCTTGGCACCAGCTCAGCGACTTCTGACAGGTTCTTCTATGATCAACTTTAACTTCTAAATCAGTCGGGCTGAATGCACAAATACACAGTCATTATCACTTACTTAGCTTCTCAGTCAACACATACCTAACCCGTTTATATCCTCCCACTATCCTATCTTCCAGTTCTAGTGAGCAATTTGTTTTGTTATCTGTAAGATGTACCACAATTAAATTTCATTTAAACTTGATAAAAGCTCTGTTTGTCATGGAACTGCTGGGTGGAATGTGGGGGAAGCAAATCCAGAATTAGCAGACAACGCTGGTACTGCCTACAAGAAGGGGGAGGGGAAGGTATATTAAAAAGTTGAAAATTGAGAGTGGGAGGGAGATGAGGCTAAAGAATGGCTGGTCAAGCTTGGGAGAGGAGGGCCAGAACATGGAAATAGGGATGATTGATAGAAAGGGCATAGGAGAGAGGAACCAAAGCATAACAAGAAACAACAAGTAAAAAGAAAATCTAGACTTATAATCAAAAGCTGAGAACAATCCAGAACCCTGAGAGAATTAGAGGTAATTCAGATAGTGTGTTGTCAAATGTGCCTTGAAAAAACTACCAAAACTTTTAAGAGCGAGTACTATGAAGTAATATTTCATAGAAGGGTCTGGTTTTTGGCCTGTTACCAAAGTGGGCAAGACCAAGAACACAAAAGGCATTTGTTAAGTGGCTGCACGTTTGTTTTTCAGTGTCAAATCGTACCAAGACAGTCTTGCTGCCACATTAGCATTTCAGCCCTCACCCTGACGACCTTCAGAGACTTGCACATCTTCAAATGTGACCAGGCATAGTGTGCAATCAAATTATTTGGTTGGCTGGTGTTGGGAGTTGTCCTCCTGCAATGATTGGCATTGTTCTTGGAGTGTGGGATTGCCCTGTCCTTGTGGAATATATGTCTTGGGTCAGCCAAAGAGCCAAGGAGAAAACTGAGACTCGAGAATGTTTATAATGTTTAAGGCATTGAAATCTTAACTGTGTTGTCATTGCAGGGGGACAAATTTTGCTCTGGTCAAATGATGAAGCAATGAAACAGCCACGATCAAACAACTACAGGTGAATAAACTGAAATCCAAGCTGGCAAGATCAGCAATCCTTGTAGAACCTTGGAATATTAATATAACATAATGAGAGGTGTTAAATATCGCCATGTAAGAAATTACTAAGTAACTCTATTACTGCTACAAATACCATCATCCTTTGGAGCTGGATTCATTAGTTACTAACCTGTATCTGGGATGTATTCCAGAAAAATGAAAACAAAAAAGAGACTTGGTCCAAAAGGGATTTTTTTTTTTTTTTTTTTTTTTTTGAATGACAAAAAAATTAGCAAGATGCAACAAATTATCTCCACAGAAGGTACGCTGTGATGATGATGTTTCCTCAGCTGTTGGTGATATTTGCTTATGTTTTCTTTGTTCCCAGCTTGGTGAAACTGTCCCCCCCATACCACTCCCAGCACCCTGCACCCTCCCCAAAGATTTGGCCTTACTTGCCGTTAAAGAGTCTTCCTCTTGGGCATAAAAGCTTTTCGGAAGGACGTAGTCTTGGTGCCTCGGCTGAATGAGGCGCCACCCATGGAGATCTTTGTCTTGCCACTGGTGATGGTGGAGGAGCCCAGGGATGTTGTGCTCTTCCCGCGGGAGATAGAAGAGTTTCCCATCATGATCTTGGTCTTGTCTCTCTTGATTGATGTGCTCCCCAGGTTGAGGGCTGTCTTGCCCTCTGTGATACTGGTGTTACCCATGGTTGAACCGAAGGTGGTGGTGGAGAAGCTCCAGGAGGTCCCCTCCAGCAGCCAGCCTAGACAATCTGACCTGGAGCACGTTCAAGGTTAAATTTTCTCTACTCTCCCTTGGGAATCTTGTGCTCTCCTGGCTCTACAGGATGAGGTTACGATGGCTCATCGCGTGCCCTGGCAGCAACGCATCCCAACACACACAGACAGTGCCTGGCTGGGTGTGACAGTCCAAACAGCTAGTGTCGGGATGGGACAAGAATGCTAAGCGTGGTGAGAGCAACCCCCATGCAGCAGCATAAAGCATTTGTTGAGCAGCATAACGTGGGCTTCGCAAGGCCACATACCTCCCCTGTGTGCCGTGAATGGACAGAGGCTGCCGTAGGAGGCCTTAGTTCTATACGGGGGCAGAGCGGACAGTAGACCACATTGTACCGTCGCTAAAGCGAGGCACTGAAGAACACATTGTTGAGCGACACAATCAGTGGTGACATCACTCAGTTCCGTGGCATTGTGCCCCCCTAGAACCGCTATCCAATGTCTTGACTTATACTGTACACGGCTTCTGAAAAAGGTGTTGTGTTGACTGAGCCCACGGCAGATTGCTGAGATTCAAGGGTGTGGTCTACTTTAATGAGTTTGTTATTTCAGACCCCCAAAGTGTGTAGTCAGATTAGTTATTACCGAAGCATTGTTTCATATATAGCCGATTTTTGAGATGCTTGCTAATTGTGCAAGTTAAAAGGTAAAGCCAGGTTCACAGTGTATTTATTTTTGGCCTCTTGTTTTAAATCTTAGCCACCAATGACGTTCTGGAGGTGTAAAAAATGTACTACTTGCTGTCAACGGGACGAGTAGTACCAAAGTCTTGAATACAGTACAGTCTGACAAAAGAAACAGCACAGTGTTCTGTGGCTTTAGATATGATTGTGATCACATTGTATAGCAACAGTGTGTGCTTAGCTTAAGGTAAATTAAAATAAACCCTCTGAAATATTTTAAAGACAGACACATTAAAACAATGCTTTTTACCATTTTAAAGGTCTATTTATTGACAATTCTGATTTAATTCATTATTATGCTGGTCGGTTTATGCTACATTAATGTAAGATTAAGAAGTTAAAGAATTAACAATGCACATTTTATTTGTAAGGCTGTGGTTGAAGTTAAAACTTTTTACTATGACTTGGTTAGTACCAATTAACTGATACAATTTCACTTGCAAAACAGAATCTCAGATCTGGATTCTCGATCATTATCCAACTTAGACCCTTCTGCATGTGAACAACAATAAAAGCTATTCCAGTTGTGGAAGTGCACACCCTCACACATGCATGCATGTTCTCTTCGTGGAAACCAGATTTGCGCCTGATCTCTGAAAATGTTCTCTCAGACAAATCTTTCTTAAAATCATCTGTATTCTCTTTCAGGGACAAAGACGTCATGCTCAGTTCCAAGCTAATTAAGGTACACTTGCACTTCATTTTGCCTCAAGAATGCATTTGTGTGCAATTCTAGAGCAAGCTGGCCAACACTTGCATCTCACAAGACATCCAACCTGCTTGAACACTCTACTTCAAAGTCAGTTTTTGTGGTAACATATACATATACTTTACATATTCTGTTTGCAGTTATATTTGTGTCTTTAAGTCACAGATGAAAATCCCAGTAGAGATTCCATTGCTTTTCCTTCCCTCTTTTGAGGAAAGTCTTAACTACAGTGACAGACTTCTCCCCTTGACTTAAAGTGGCCTTGCTCAAAGAACTAGTAGTCTCTCCGTGAGTGATTGTAGTTGTACCCACCACAAACGCAGTCTCTCCCTTCCTCATTTTGGTCTTGCTCCTCGAAAGAACTGTCTTCCCCCATGACATGGCCTTCTTGCTTTTCATCAGTTTGATTTTCCCTTTTGTAAAGCAGGTCTTTCTCAATAAAAGAAAAGCCTTTCCTTTTGAGGCTTTTGAGTCGTCCTCTTGCTGTATATCTGTTGTCTTGTCCTTCTCAATGCTCTTTCTTGCTGTTGAAATATTGCTTTTTGTTTCAGCGTTTGCGGATCTCCTTTCCATCTACTTGGTCCGGCGCTTGGGCATGAGGGCCTTGCGGAAGGAGGTTGTAGTTTTGCCTCGGCTGAAGCTGGCTGTGCCCAGGGATATGGTGGTCTTGCCTCTGGTTATGGTAGAGTCTCCCATAGAGGTAGTGGTGACCCCACGGGTGATAGAGGACTTGCCCATGGTGATGGAAGTCTTGCCCCGGGCTATTGAAGAGCCGCCCACAGACAGGGCAGTCTTCCCTTCCGTAAAACTGGTGTTCCCCATGAAGGCATGTAGGTCGTCAGGTCTTCGAACTCTCAGTTCTCTCTTTGTTTCCTCTCCCCGTTGAGTGGGCTAGAGTCTTAGCATACCAGCGCCTTGCAGGTTTGACTGTGCTGGGAGAAAACTGTACACAGTATCGGGACAGCCCTAAATAGATCACACCACCAATTCAGCTGGTGGGTGGAGAAAGTGAGAGTGTGTTAGGATACGAGGGAGATTCGCTCACTATAGTGTTCCTTTAAAAAAAAAAAAAAGAGGTTTGAATGGAACCCAGGCGAAAGGACAAAAGTCGCCACGCCGACAAATAGCATAACGCTGTTGGCCAGGGCACAAGGACTCTGATTGTGATGGCAGGAGTGATAACGTGAACATGGCTTCAAAAGGGCATTGTCTAGCACACAGGACAATTGGGATTGACCTCAGCAGTCCGCTGTGGCACCGCTCCCGAAAACGCCCGTCTTTACATCAGTCAGAATGGCAGCATTGAGTGGGGCCTGCACCAATGCTAGTTTTTGTGTCTGTGAGATGCTGATCATACTGTTAGCGAAGCATGGTGTTTCATCACTGTGGTTTTGAGTTTTTGATGAATTTGGAGTTTCCAAATCGGATCTGTTATGTAGCATAACTAGTGTTTTACTGCATTTCTCTCAATGTTAATCTTTCTTTCTCTCTCAGGTTTTCTGTGAAGACGTTGTTGGAAAAGTACACTGCCGAGCCTATTGACGACTCATCGGAGGAGTTCATCAACTTTGCGGCAATTTTGGAGCACATCCTCAGTCACCGTTTCAAAGGTATATATTTACAAAACTTTTTTCTGTTAATGCCCAATGTGTTGGTACTCGTGAATGATCTTTGGTGATTATTATAATTATTTATTTATTTATTTATTTTTATCAGGTCCAGGTGGTTGGTTCAGTTCAGATGGCCAGAGGAGTTTCTGGGACTATATCCGTCTGGCCTGCAGTAAAGTCCACAACAACTGTATCAGTAGCATTGAGAGCATCGAGAACATTAGCACATCACGTGCAAAGGCAAGACACTTTCAACCTTTCAGCTTCAAGCACTCTATCTTTACCCTGCACATCATATGTTGTTTTGGATGCTGGTCCTTATGAAGGGTTGCTGATTTACTGGTGTCGCAAATAAGCATCTTAACTAGGGCCGTGTTCACACAGCAGCAGAATACGGTTGTCAGTCCTGTATTTGTTTCCTTAATATGGTTACGTTTACACAGTTCAGTTATTTACGGGAGTGACTACCGTATTCTATAACCGAACTCAAATTTGTAAATTTTCAGGACTCAAAACCGCATTTTTGGAAAACCCACGCAGTGTGAATGAAACCGGACTGGACTGTGAGTTGTTTGTTGCGTCAGACAGTGTCTACCAGTGCTACCATTTATTGCGGGTTTTCCTGTGTGATTTCGCTTTCGATAACTTGCAGCGATGGAGATATGAACTGTGTGTCATCAGGTTTGACAGATGAACTCGCAACTCGATTGGACTTTTGTTGTGTTAAAAGTGATGACTTTTCAGTTTTATGGACGTCGCCATCTTTGATATTACTTTGGTCACTGTCGCTATGGTTACTGATAAGAGAATACGAATACGAGCTTGACTCCTGTTGCACATTCATACAGTATTTGAGACGCTACTGTAAGTTGCTGTTTGAACTGGACATTTCGAGACTCACACCTATAAGTAAATGCAGTTGTCAATCCCAAAAACTGTGATGTCAACGTAGCCTAGGTCATCCAGCTTCACTTGCAAAATAAACTGTTTATTTTCTCGTTGCCATACAGGGGCGAGCCTGGATTCGTGTAGCTTTGATGGAGAAGCGTTTGTCTGAATATGTAGCCACTGCGTTGAGAGACACTCGGACTACCAGGTCACAACTCTGCACTGTCTATACATTGTGTTTTACAGCTGTCTTTATCATTTCGAAGTAATTTAATGCATTTGTAAAAGTATATTTGTACTGCAGGAGATTTTATGATGATGGTGCCATTATGCTAAGGGAGGAGGCTACTGTTCTGACGGGTATGCTAATTGGACTCAGTGCCATTGACTTCAGGTAAAAACACTGCATTTATGACAACTCACAAATGACATATACTTAAAGATGAATGTGTTTTCACTGAAATGTGAAATTTATTTGCCACCAGCAGCACTAAATAGAATAGTACGATACTGACTCTTTTTTTGCTACCATTAGTTTCTGCCTGAAAGGAGAGGTTTTGGATGGAAAGACACCTGCAGTGATTGACTACACACCTTACCTTAAGTTTACCCAGAGGTATGAGGTTTTAATAAATTTCATTTGCTGACCAAACACAAAGCCTAAACCTTACAGTACCCTCTAAAATATCATTACTGCTATTGTTGTGACCCTGCAGCTATGACTACTTGAGTGATGAAGAGGACCGCCGCAGTGTGGACAGCAGTGCCAGTGATGAGAGTGTAGCTGAGCATCCTTACATTCCTCTGGTCACGGACGAAGAGACCTGGAGCAACAAGTGTCGAAAGATGGAGCAAAAATTCAAGATTGTCTATGCCCAAAAGGTACTGGAAGCTTTTGACTTCAAGGCACTGGATGATTTAGTTGACCTAGTTCAACTTAAGTTTGTAGCTGTAGCAACTAATGAAAAACCTGCAATGTTCCAAAACAAAATGGTAACACTTTATAATAAGGTTTCATTTATGTTAACAGAAATAGTGCATTCATATCCTAATCCATAAATCCGTGTAATTTTAGGGTTATTTAGAGGAATTGGTGCGCTTGAGGGAGTCCCAGCTGAAAAATATAGAAACTGAGAACAAGAGACTAGATGCTAAGCTAGAGGAACTACAGGTCCAGAGTCAACAAGAGAAGAAAGAACTGGAGGCCATTATACTGGAGCTTCAAGCACAACTGTATGTGCACACACACACAATCTGCATTTTCAAGAAGTCTTTTTAGCTTTATTAGCTTTATTCTGTTATGTTTTGCAGCACTGGCATCATTCCTTGTGAGTCCTCTCATTTAGTAAAAGGCCTATCTATACCACTCATTAACCAATGGACAACTCCACAAGCCGCCAACAACCAAGGAAATGTAAAGCTGTTCCGTCGGTAAGCATTGAGTCAAAATTTGAAGACCCTCACCACTGTTTAGCAACTGCAGAGCAATATCCTGGAAGTCAGGAAAACACCACTCAGTCTAGTCAATCTAGTCATGCATTTATGTGTTTGGGTTTAGGAGAAGTTTTCACAGTTTGGACCTCTCGGCTGATGTGAGTTTGAATTCTGACTCTCAGAAGGAAGACAGCAATCAGAATGGAGACAGTGCCTGGTCAGCAGGTAAAAACCACACAGATTAAAGGGTTAGTTCACCCAAAAATGAAAATTCTGTCATTTATTACTCACCCTCATGACGTTCCACACCTTCAAGACCTTCGTTCATCTTCAGAACACAAATTAAGATATTTTTGATAAAATCCGATGGCTCGTGAGGCCTCCATTGACAGCAAGATAATTTACACTTTCAAATGCCCAGAAAGCTATTAAAGACATTTAAAACAACGAGAATACTTTTTGTGCACCAAAAAAACAAAATAAACGACTTTATTCAACAATATCTAGTGATGGGCGATTTCAAAACACTGCTTCATGAAGCTTCGAAGCTTTACGAATCTTTTGTTTCGAATCAGTGGTTCGGAGCGTGTATCAAACTGCCAAAATCACGAGGTCCATTGAAATTTCGAAACGTTTCGAAACACTTATGACGTAACAAAGCCTCGTTTCCTGAAATCATGTGATTTTGTGCCTCTGAGCCACTGATTTGAAACAAAAGATTTGTAAAGCTTCGAAGCTTCATGAAACAGTGTTTTGAAATCGCCCATCACTAGATATTGTTGAATAAAGTCATAATTTTGTTTTTTTTGGCCCACAAAAAGTATTCTCGTCGCTTCATAACATTAAGGTTGAACCACTGTAGTCACATGAATGTCTTTAGTAGCTTTCTGGGCATCTAAAAGTGTTAATTATCTTGCTGTCAATGGAGTGTGGAACGGGTGTGGAACGACATGAGGGTGAGTAATTAATGACAGAATTTTCATTTTTGGGTGAACTAACCTTTTTAACACATAATACAATCATGTCTGAGTACTGCTGTTTGTTGTTTCTCTTCTCTTCTCTTCTCTTCTCTTCTCTTCTCTTCTCTTCTCTTCTCTTCAGCTAAAGACAACACTCCCTCTATGCTCGGACTATGTGGTTCTTTGGCTTCTCTACCCAGCTGTAAGTCTCTGGCTAGTCTGAAATCCAGTGAGTATTTGGTCAACATCAGCACAGAGCCAAGTCCTGCCCTGTCTCCCAGCTAGGGTGCGCCAAAGTCCAATCAACAAGTCTCAACTGTACTTTCCCCCAAGAGACATCACAATTGTCCTACCAACATCCTCCAAAGTTCCCAATGATCTGAAACAAAGCATAATGACAATGTGGATTGATTGTGTTTAATGGCTGAAGGTGTTTAATCTGAATTTGATATTTGTGAAGTGTAAGATCCAATCTTAAAAATCCATGAATTGACGAACCCTCCAGCACTCTCTTACTTTCCTAGTTTTACTTGCCAATTTATTATTCACGCTTGTCTTCCACCCTTCAGTACAGTCTTAATCAGCATGTTTAAGTGTCTGTAACATTCCCTGAGCCAGATATTCGAGCCCAAAGGCACAGCAGCTTCCTAGCCCCAAAGGCACAAACAGATCAAAGTGATACACAAAACTCAAAACTTGGCAGTTACTCATTATACATAAATTCATCTAAAATTAACATGAACATAGAGTGGCACATCTGGTCATTTGTTAGCCACAGTCAAATCTCTGATTTAGACATACTACCTTCTTCCTAAGCTTATCAACTTACAACAAAAGATACGAGTGGATAAAAGAGAGAGACGAAGGGAAGCAGAGGGCAGAAGCTGCATCTGCATGTGAAATGCGCTTTATTGAGGCTGTACATGCCTCGGCTGACTCGTTGTACTTGCGCCTTTGACAGTTATATAATATAACAGCAAGCATTTCAAGTGTTGTCAGCTAAATTCAAATATTTTGTCATATTTGTCTTATTGATGTCTCTTCATTTCTTGTGTTTTTTCAGTTTCTGTATGTTTATATAATTGTCTATTTTATGCGGTGGTGGCAATGCTCTGCAGTTCTGAATTGTAATAAATGATTCTTATGTTATCTTAACTCAGACTTGTTTCTATAAATATTTCAAAGCACATAAATCTCAAATACTTATCCTAGAATGCTTCAGGGTAAACGGCGCAGTAACAACATCAGCACTTTCTGAGAGAACTCGACATCTAGTGGATATTGCATGTAATGGCTTTGCGAAGCAGGAGATGATTAAAAAGAAAAACACATGGCATATTATCTACTCAGTAAGGAGATGCGCTCTGTTAAAAACACATTTAAATAGATTTCCTTGAAATGGTTTCAGATTACGTTACATTGACACATCCCAGTGACGCTCTCAATAAATAATTTGTTATTAAAGCATTACGTTCACAAACCACTGTTAATCTGAACAGAAAAGCAAGCATACTGTATGCGGGATTTGGCATGGCAAAGAACGCTACCTTTATAATCAGTAAAAATCTGTCACTCATCTTTCCACTTTTGTTCAGTGCTATCTTGAACACCTCTGATTGGCCATTGCATTCAAGAAATCAACAGATATGTTTGTGATTGGCTACATTGCTCAACGCTGCAAAACACATTGTAAAAAGAAACCTATGATGTTCTCCAGAGCGCAAGACAGATTTGCACTGGATCATTTGCCAAATATGTTTTGCCAACATTATTACGGAGATAACTGATCCTAGACCTGCAGTTATGGGCAGTTTCTTCTCTAAAAGCAATCAGAAGCACCAGTCAGTGGTTTGAGCAAAAAAAATCCATGCTAGTCTCAAGTCCATCATGGCCAGGGGATGGTTACGCCTGGCCCAGACTTACTCTTGCTCTGACTAATGAAGTTTCTGATTCATATTTCTGAAGATAATCTGTTATTTAAAGTTTCCGTTGAAGATATTAATGTTCCTGTGTGCTAAATGCTGCTGAGGACGTTTCGTTATGGATGGCCAAATCCACAAAAATAATGTTTTTTTTTTTTATTCTCTCAATAGTAAGTTTGCTGAATGACCATACGATTAGGGAGGCACGTTGTGTCATCTTGGGGCCTGGGGGCCAGCAAAACCATATTCTTAAAGGGTTAGTTCACCCAAAAATGCGTAACAGACAGGGAAGAGGAAAAATGGCTCAATAAAGTCGTTATTTTTGTTTTGTTTTTGCGCACAAAAAGTATTCTCATCACTGCATAACATTAAGGTTGAACCACTGCAGTCATGTTGATTATTTTTACAATGTTTTCTGGTCACTGAATGTGGTAATTTTGTTGCTTTCAATGGAGGATAAAAAAAAAACTCATCAAAGGTTTCATCAAAAATATCTTAATTTGTGTTCTGAAGATGAACGAAGGTCTTACGGGTGTGGAACAACATGAGGGTGAGTAATTAATGACAGAATTTTCATTTTTGGGTGAACTAACCCTTTAAAGGTGCAATATGTAAGATTTATGTCCGCTATAGGTTGCTAGAGGTCTATTCAAAACAAAGGCGTAGCTTGATGACGGCAAGATTGAGTGCGGAATCTTGGGACATGTGGTCTTCACATCACAGCCAGTGCAAAAGAATAGGGATACGACTCGGGAAGAAATCATGTTTATGGATGCGATTATTAACGTTACTGTAGTATGAAGCAAAGCAGAACCGACTGTTGTGGGAGCTGAACGAGGCCACTGGAGTGATTGCGCAACACACGCTTCACGAGCAGCGGAACTTTTATTATGCCACAGTCGCTGGCGCCGCTTCCGCTCTTCCGGTCATGAGTATGAGGTAATGTAGCTCTGTTTATCATATTAGATACATTTGAGAGTGTTGAAAATTATGTTATAGCGTTACTCTGTGCGTTCGCTCGGGGGCGGCTGCGAGACACTTGTTTGAGACACACTGCAGTAAGATAGATCGATTTTAGAATATCATATTAATTGCTGGATGGCTTGTGTTGATAAATGGCATGCAATTAATTTTAAAACATTGTATTATGGAGAAAATTATGTATTACTGTTACTAAAAATAAAGCTGCATCTTTATGCTGTGTTAGCTACTTGACAAAATAGTGTTTTTCTCTGAGGCATGCAAGCATGGTACTCGCAAAAAATCAAGAAAATTGGATTTAAACAATAAGACTAAACGTGTTGAGCTATATAACAACAATTAGTTTTCTGTCTATAAATGTAACCAAACAGTTGTTCCCTTGTCTATTAAAACGTAAAATATTAAAGCGTCTTTGGTGTTTCCATGGTTTTTACAAAATAAAACCGGAAACCGAGGATAACGCGGGTATGACGCAATTGACAGGCCACTCCTCACACGTCCCAGAGCCTTGGTTAAAATTGCAATTTTCTCACAATTTACAAATAGTTGTAAACATTTGGGATATTGTAAGTACTCAAGTTAACAAAATATATAACACTGGCCTAGTGGTTTTTGGTTATTTTACTGCAAAAATCTTACATATTGCTCCTTTAGCCATGAGACCTGTTAACCTACCACGTGTTGTGCTGCTTACTGCAGAGCCCAAATGACGTCCAGCTCCCCCTCTCTTACACTCCTAATGGGTGTAGTTATGTTTAGCGATAGGGTTATGGTAGGATTAGGGTGTGGTTTGACCGTATAGCTCCACCCATTTCGTTCAGAGAGGGGGAGCTGGACGTCAAGCTCCACTCGCTCACTGCTGGAGGTAGAACTCTGGAAAGTATAAATTTTAATGAAGTAGGCGGGGAGAGTCGACTTTGAGACCCACCCATAATAGATCGATGCTGCCAACGACCAATAAGATGTGAGTAGTATTTTTCAGCAGCCAGTCAGAGTGGAAACATGTGTTTAGACGCTGTGCAGTGCTCTGAATCCGACACGAGCGTGTAGGTTGGCTGTTGTCAGATTTTGCATTGAAGAATTGGCAGCAGCCCATACAATGTAGTTCTGCTCCTCAACTATAAGTTTACTAGGCCAAGTGGAATAAACCGTTTAGGACGGTGCATAAAAGTTTGTTTTTTCACACAGAAAAAATAACGTCTTTTGTTGAAGTAATTAGTTTAGAAAAACTAAACTATCATCACAAAAGAAAGTAGCTGACTAGCTAGCGAGTGTGCTAAATCAAAATATTTACAAAAAAACGTTATTTTTTTGACGGCTAAGTTGGACGAAAACCTTTGCTGGAGTATCAGCTTTAGGTAAACGCTGGAGTTTGCGAGATTCGTGAACTTTTTAAAGACTTTTTAAAGCACAAAAGCGACTGTGGGAATGTCGTGTCGGAGTGGAGTGGCCCGGGTGGGTAATCAAGGACTGCAGCCCCTCCGAGCCACGGTCCCGTTTCAGCTGCAGAACCGAACAGCACCGCGCTGCAAAGACAACAAAACAGGTAAAAACCACAAGAAACACACAAACGCGATTTATAAATCCATCCTGTTTATTTAGTAATACGCTCAACTGTCCTATCCACTCTCACTCAGCTCCTTTGGTAGGTATTATAATACAAATAATAATGATAACGATAATAATGTGAATGGATAATCTGCAGAGGTCCTGGAGTTTAGTTGCTCTCATGGCTTCAGTCCAGCAGTGTTCAAGAAGTTTCCCAGTGCAGTGAACGACCCCCACCTTATTCCCTACATGTTTTGTGGCCAAGATGGTCACAAAGCATGGCATGGGATTGAATAAACAAAGCAGATCTGTCGTATCAAGACACTTTTGATGTCTATTTTGGATGTTATTGTTTGCCAGCATTATTTTCTGAACTCCCCTCACTGTTTTGGCATGTTCAGCACATAAACAGTGTGTGTGTTTGTGTGTGTGTGTGTGTGTGTGTGTGTGTGTGTGTTTGTGTGTGTCCAGTACTCAGGAGGTCTGTTTTTCTTCACCTTAGATATCTGTAGTCAGCACGAGGAAAAACAAATTACAACTGTCACATTCCTGTGATCTGCTGTTACACACCAGCATGTCAAATTTGGAAACTGTTCTTGCATTGTTTTGTGTTGCCCAAGAATTTTATTAAATTTAACTATTTTAATTGTAGCTTTAGTATCAAATATCGGGGTCTTCAAACTTTTTCAAGACCTCTTGGTGGTAGTTTTAGATAAGTAGTTTAGCAACAACTGTTAGACCAATGTTGAAGGGTTTTATTTGATTGGCATAACTGCCATATTGAACAATAGGTCTATGTTTTGAGTAAACTTTGGTCTTAGTGTGACATTTTTCATAGGTGTCAGGCTGTCTCAGGTATTTTACATCAACATTTCATCAACTAGGTGAGAATTCTTTGGAAGTCTTGTCTTTAGTTTTAGGACAATGTGTGAATCACAAAGGGTCTTTGATTCTGAGTGCAACTAGATTTTCACAATGCACAAGGCTGGTGGAGAGGAGTAGGTCTTCCACACAACAATCTACAGAGAGATAGAATGACCAATATAGCATTTTGTTATGATTTACCAAGGCGGTAAACAACAAATCCCTCTGGTCTCTTAGCATTTGTGCTCTTGCTCATTGAGTCACGTGCACTAGCCCACGCAGAACGAGGCAGAAAGCTCCACACCAGTCATTCAAGAAGTTCTACACACCCCCTCCTCACAGCTTGCGTGTTCATTAAATGTTAAGACTCACTGGTATTGCTTTCAGCTACCAATATGAGTATAGTATTCTCAGCTTGAAGTCCTTTTTGTGCAATACTCAGCAGTTTTTTTCCCCAAAAATTAATGCTGAATGTGATTTAAAAAAAAAAAAAAAAAAAAAGTCCTTTTTTCCCATCTTGGTCTATTCTCATGTGTAATCTGTTTATAAAAGGACATAAACATGATCTTAAGCTTATTTAACCATCACTGAATTTAGCACAATATCATAGCATGTGTTTTTATGCTTTGGGTACACAAAGGAGCACAAGCCGTGACCAGAGGTTGTGTTTATATCGTTATTATGTTCGCTGTAAATTTAGTCAATGTTCCAGTATGTGTATTTTTATATCCTGCCCACTGTGCTTGTAAGAGAAGGGTATGATTTTGAACTATGCAGCTCATTGGCAGTGTTCATCAGAACTGTGAAACACATTTTTGCAAATTAAGTACATTGTTACCTCATTCTCATTACCGCAATGCAAAAAAAAGAAAGAAAAAAAAAGATTTATATTTGAAGTATTTATACATTATGGTTGAAATTTTTTGGACTGCGTTAATTTATGTTGATTTAAAATGTAATGCATTACATCCAGATACATTATTAGAATATATATATAGGACCACAAAACCAGTCATAAGGGTCAATTTTTGGAATCTGAGGGTGCAGTAAAATCAAACTATTGAGAAAAGCACCTTTAAAGTTGTCCAAATGAAGTCCTTTGCAACACATATCCACTCACAAAAATAAATTTGATATATTTACGGTAGGAAATGTACAAAATATCTTCATGGAACGTGATCTTTGCTTAATATCCTAATGATTTTTGGCATAAAAGAAAAATCGATAATTTTGATCCATACAATGTGTTGTTGGCTATTGCTACAAATATACCTGTGCAACTTATGACTGGTTTTGTGGTCCAGGGTCATATATAAATATATATATATATATATATATATATATATATATATATATATATATATATATATATATATATATATATATATATATATATATATATATATATATATATATATATATATATATATTACATTACTATTTCTTGCATTACAGTCAAGTGAGAATCAAGTGGAAATGTGCTTAATATACAAAAAGTCTTAAATTGCCAAAAAAGAGGCTTTGTTTCATTTATACAAAAGTATATTCCCGTGAGATTTACTTATACATACACTACCAGTAAAAAGTTTGGACATGGTAAGATTTTTAATGTTTTTAAAAGAAGTTTCGTCTGCTCACCAAGGCTGCATTTATTTAATTAAAAATACAGTAAAAACAGTAATATTGTGAAATATTATTACAATTTAAAATAACTGTTTTCTGTTTGAATATATTTTATAAAGTAATTTATTCCTGTGATCAAAGCTGAATTTTCAGCATCATTACTCCAGTCTTCAGTGTCACATGATCCTTCAGAAATCATTCTAATATGATGATTTGCTGCTCAAGAAACATTTATGATTATTATCAATGCTGAAAATAGTTGTGTACTTTTTTTTTTTTCAGGATTCTTTGATGAATAGAAAGTTCAAAAGAACAGCATTTATTTGAAATATAATCTTTTGTAACATTATAAATGACTTTACTGTCACTTTTGATTTAATGCAATTGATTTGATGCATCCTTGCTGAATAAAAGTATTAACTTCTTTAATTTCTTTTCAAAAAAATAAAAATAAATTCTTACTGACCCCAAACTTTTGAACGGTAGTGTATAATGTTACAAAAGCTTTGCATTTCAGATAAATGCTGTTCTTTTGAACTTTCTATTCATCAAGGAATCCTGAAAAAAAAAAAAAAAAAAGTACACAACTATTTTCAACATTGATAATAATCATAAATGTTTCTTAAGCATCAGATCATCATATTAGAATGATTTCTGAAGGATCATGTGACACTGAAGACTGGAGTAATGATGCTGAAAATTCAGCTTTGATCACAGGAATAAATTACTTTATAAAACATATTCAAACAGAAAACAGTTATTTTAAATTGTAATAATATTTCACAATATTGCTGTTTTTACTGTATTTTTAATTAAATAATGCAGCGTTGGTGAGCAGATGAAACTTCTTTTAAAAACATTAAAAATCTACCGTGTCCAAACCTTTGACTGGTAGTGTATATTCTTGCTCAATAACAGACTAACCATACATATACCTCAAACCTTACAGTTTCACAATCTTCTGTACATAGTCACCCAACCTGCTTGATACCACACCCTCAAACTCAGTGAAAAAATACACTTGTACTAGACAAGTCTGCCTTGTTTAACACCTATGAGTAAACTTCCACCATCAAAAGTCTCCCAAACCCACTCCAAAGACCCCAGGGGCTGGGAGGAGGTGAATGGTTTAAGGAAGGACCTGACAAGGTCGGAGATCAGGTGTACCATTATTAGTTTCTATGACATGATCAATGCACAGAAGAAAATGATCCCGTGTACATGTGAATATGATCCTCTGGAGTATTTTGGGCAAGAGCCTAATAACAACCTTGTCTACAGTGTGTTGATGAAGCAAGCACCAGGATGTTCAGCATCCGTTACAACAACAGTTTCTATCTATAATAAGTCTTTCATGCTTGGAATGTGTCTCAGTGTGATTTACAAGTGGCTGAAAGTGCCAACTCATGGGAAAAATGTGAAAGGATTATTACACACAAACAAACATCATCAGAAACACAATTAATGTCAGAGCTGTGGCACAGCTGTTAGCGTATGTGCTCATGGGGACGCCTGAACTCATTCGCCTCCTTTCTGGCTAAGTATGGTAATTCAGGCTTTAGTAATTCAGTTTTTCTGTTAAAATGTAGCTCCTTTTGTCAGTTCAGTCTATTGAATTTAAAACGAGTAGACCATCTCATTCAGCATACTGTTTTTTTTTTGTTTTTTTTGTTTTTTTTGTATATTATGCATCTGTTTGACATTTTGCATTGTCACTTTTTAATGCAAATTAAGCACATTTCCCACTTGATTCATACTACCATAATGCAAAAAAAAAAAAAAAAAAATAGTAATGAATTGCAAATAAGATATTATATTATTTAATCTATATATATATATAACAAATTTCTTCACACTACAAATGGAGGGTCAATCTGAGCAAGTGGTATTCCATGCTATGTCCTTTTTAAAAATTGTTGAATTCCATTTATTTAAAAAACAACAACAACAAAACTATCTTACTTCCATTTGTGTCCCCTGTCCTGTCTATGTAGCCGAGTGCAAGACAAAGGGCCGCCCACCGAAGCCAACCTTACGACGCACCTTGTCTCTGGACACTTTGGTGGGACCGTACCTACAGGGCAACTGGCCTAGAGAACCAGAGTGTCAGCCCGTTACCTGCGTCAATGACAAGGCCACACAGGTGAGAACCTCTGGTGTAATCTTTCCCACACAAACAGTTAAATTTTCAGGATTGGGAGGACTATTTCTTTAACCCAGTCTGTGATATTAATAGCAAACAAAGGAGATCCTGTCTGACTGTATGGCGTGAAGTCTTTAATACTCAGTGGGGAGTAAAACAAGCTGTTGTTTTGATCTGCCCTGTGTAATACACATACAGAACTATGCACAGTTGTTTTAACACTTGTGTTGTTTGCAAAGTATATTTCTTAAATTGCTGCGGGACAGCGTGTTTGTTTAAGATAGCTGAAGTCAAGCGGTTGCTAATGAAAGATCTTGGCTTTGGGGAGAAAGAGTTTGGCTGGTAATGGAAGGAGTTTAGGAAAACCCAACTGGGAATGGTGGCCATATTGTTTTTTCCAAATGGGTTCCATATGGGTTCCTGGAGCACTGCTCCAACATGCCTGCTGGGGTTGGCCATATTCAGTCAAACACAAAAGGTGAAAGTCTCTTTGCTAGGGCTGTTCATTTTTATTTGGTTAAGGTTTGATTAATTTTGAATTGTTTAGATTCATTTGGAAACACTCTAACAATCAAAAGTTTGGGGTCAATAAGATTTGTTTTTTTAAAGAAATTAATACCTTTATCCAGCACTGACACATTAAATTGACCAAAAGTGACAGTAACAACCTTTATAATGGTACTTTAAAAGCTGTTTATTTTAACTTTCTATTCATCACAGAATCTTTAATGCAGCACAACTACATAAGAAATGTTTCTTGAGCACCAAATCATCATATTAGAATGATTTCTGAAGGATCATGTGACACTGAAGACTGGAGTAATGATGCTGAAAATTCAGCTTTGACATCACAGGAATAAATCACATTTTAAAATATATCAAAATTGAAAAGAGCTATTTTAAATTGTAATAATATTTCACAATATTACTGTTTTAACTGTATTTTTACTTCTTTTAACTTCAAACTTCTGAATGTTAGTGTATTTTAGTTATAATATCCATTTTGCGTACATATGAAAGAAATTCTCTCTGTGTTAATGCTGTAGTGAAATAGGGATGCACGATAATGGTTAAACTCATAATAACGATTATTTTTCTCAAATTATAATCACAATTATTAATCATGATTATTGCCATTTGAGGAATTTCATGAGCATGGTTTCATTCATAAGCATGGTTTATTTGAGTTTCATGATTTATTATATTTTGACAAATTTTATATATCAAACAAATCTCTACATTATGAAAACTTCTATCAAAACAAGAAGCTTCTATCAATAGATAAAATTTCCTAATTATTACTTCCAATAGAGTTCATGACTGAGAAGGTTTGATCGCAGATTTAGTCGCAGCAAACGACACAAACGGCCTCTTGAATGAACACAAACTGGCTGAACGCTTTCCTTTGAGCAGAATATTGCAATGGAGATCAAACTCCAACATACATGTTTGCTGGAGTTTTTTAGATCATCATCGCATTTTCTCAATGGAGAGAGAGCATGTGCACATGGTTGCCAGTTTGGGAAGAATAAGTAAAACACTGGGCAGAAAAATGTATCTCTTTAAGAGAAAAGATCAGATTGGGTTATTTAAACTCACGAAAGCTTGTGGAGGCTTGTTACCAATGCAAGATGCTGCAAAAAAAACACTTTCAGGATGAACAACCTGTGGGCAAATATCATAACGATTATGATTAATTAATCGTGAGAAGCAATAATCGCGATTATTTTTTTAAAAGAACTGGCTCATAAGAGTCATTTGTTTTTGGAACTGCATAGCAACACCCTGGCCACCATAATACCAAGATTTAGAAATGTACTTTTCTTTCTAAAACTAGAGATGTGTAGGTGTAACATTTTGCATTAGACCACCTCGTTGCTTTGCTGTTTTCTGAGAGCAGTGTCTGTTTGGATGGTCGTCGCTTCCTTATAGATGCTGCATCCAGGCCGACTGTGTCTCTCAGCGGGAGATCTGCTGTGCTTGCACTGATGACCGGTCATCCAAAAAAAGGTTTTGTTTAACACGACCTTCATAGTGACCGTCCCCCTCTACCCCGCCACACACACAATGCACAAGCAGATAACCCCCATTCACACACTACTTTCATATATTCACTTTGCCATCATTGAAAAACAAATGCAGCTCACTTTTTAGTGGACATTCAACAGTTATCAATTGTACAGTCTTAAAGCGTTAGTTCACCCAAAAAAGAAAAATTATCCCATGATTTACTCACTCTCAAGCCATTTTAGGTGTATATGACTATATTCTGTCAGACGAACACAATTGGAGATGTATTTAAAAATATCCTGGCTTTTCCAAGCTTTGTAATGGTAGTGAATGGAGCGCTGTGTTTGGAAGCCCAAAAAAGTGCATCCATCCATAATAAAAGTCCATACCGCTACAGTGGGTTAATAAAGGCCTTCTGAAGTAAAGTGATGAGTTTTTGAAAGAAAAATATCCGTATTGAAAACTTTATTAACTATAATAACTACCTTCAGAAGGCCTTTATTAAGCCCCTGGAGCCATATGGATTACTTTTATGATGGATGGATGCAGTTTTTCAGGCTTTCAAATACAGCACCCCATTCACTACCATTATAAAGCTTGGAAGAGCCAGGATATTTTTAAATACATCTCTGATTGTGTTCATCTGAAAGAATATAGTCATATATTATATACCTAGGATGGCTTGAGGGTGAGTAAATCATGGGATAATTTTCATTTTTGGGTGAACTATCCCTTTAAAACAGTCTCGACTCTGCCCAACCCCCCATTTGAACGGCCGTCCTATCCACTTGAGTGCAGATGGGGACTTCTGAAACTTTAGCCAGCATCTAGCATGCTGCGCATACAGACCCTCAAACTGAATGTCCGTTTATAGGCCTAATCCCACGGCAGCCTGATGTGGGTGGGTGGGCGGGTGTCCAGGCAGAAAAGAATCAGGGCTGAATTTAAATTTAAATCGACTCGCATCCCTGCCCCCACTCAGCCATGTGAAACCTCCAGCCACTGAGCGGATGCGCTTAGTCCTGATCTCGCACCCTGGGGGCTGGAGGTGATGACATGTTTTAATACGGCTTACTCCAACTGCGTGTTGTTACATTAGCATCCCAACTGCACAAGATATTTGTGACAGAGACAGGAAGAGAGGGATAGAGACATAGGAGGAGGACCTTTTTTGGGTTACAATAAGCTCTGAGATGGAGCTAAGTGATTGGGTCACTTGGAGAAAAATCGTTCAGTGTTCTGCGATACAGTGTGCAAGTGTGCACTAAGTGGGCTCTCACTTCTTTCCAGAGTCAGCTCAGCGGGATATCATGACGGTATGCACGCGTCTGTCTGTATGAGTGCACTTGAGCGGAGTCGTGGTTTCTTATCATGCACGTCTCCGCACAGCTGTGTGTTGGGCGTATATGTGTGTTCCAGGTGTGTCACACATTCTGTCCCATATTCAAATACGCTTAGTGAGGCGCGGAAGCAGCTTTCAGTTCCATTTGTGAAATACAGAAAAACATGTCAACACTTGGCGAAAGGTGCGCACCACTCTCAGGAACGGATGCTTTCGCTCGAACTGGTGCATGAAAGAACAGCATCGCTTTGCATTGTGTTCATCTCCTTTAAAGGAGGGTGTGTTATAAGCTGTCTTGTGTTCAGTGGAAAGGTCTGGATTACTTTATGCAAAGTCGGAGAGAGTTTGGGATAGTTGGTATTCAGTAAGGGGAGGTTCAGTTTTGATTATCCTGAATGAGCTGAAGCTTTGATGTCACGCTGAGAAACCATTGTGGGTGTGAGAAATTGAAAATCACTCACTTTAATATAAAGACACCGTGGAAGTCAAATAAACACTTTCTGTCTTTTCTTAGACTCCCAGTTCCTGGATAGAGGAGACACGGGGGCGGAGAGGAGGCGGCAGTCACAAGCGCTCAGCATCATGGGGTAGCGCTGAACACCTCCGAGAGGTGAGTACTTGATGTTAGGTGGAAAATGTCGTTTGCTATTTGAGACAAAAAGTAGTCTCAAATAGCAAAAAACTGAAGTAGAACTGTCGATTGGCCTCCATTCAAATCTCAGGATAATTTTATTTCTTATTTAAAACAGGATAATTGTTTGAATCTATTAATTCCAAGGATTCGCAGCTGGGATATACTGTAAAATTTGCCCTTCCAGTCTCTATAAAATGATTTAAAAAAAAATCCTTGTACAGTAATTTCAAATAACTGTTAAAAAAGTAGATAGATAACAAGAAAATAATATATACATAACATTATATTATAAATAACAAGAAAACAATTAAAAGAGATGAAGTACCATTCTATTTGTATCCAAATATTGACATTATGACATTGTGATATACACACTACTGTTCAAAAGCCTCGCATTGGTAAGACTTTTGTAAAATGTTTTTGAAAGAAGTCTCTTATGCTCACCAAGGCTGCATTTATTTATTTTTATTTAAAGTAACTGGGTTCTATTTTAATATACTTTAAAATGTAATTTATTCCTGTGATTTCAAAGCTGTATTTTCAGCATCATTACTCCAGTCTTCAGAGTCACATGATCCTTCAGAAATCATTCTAATATGATGATTTGCTGCTCAAGAAACTATTATTATTATTATTATTTTTATTATCAATTTTGAAAACCGTTGTGCTGCTTGATATTTTTGTGGAAACTGAATTTTTTTTCAAGGATTCTTTGATGAATAGAATGTTCAAAGGAACAGCATTTATTTTAAAATCAAAATTATTTGGATTTATTAGAAATCTTTTGTAGCTCTAATCTGCTAAATGACTATAACACATGAAGACATTAAGATATTATAAACATTAATATGATTTTCTGTATATTGTGAAAAGCGGCCTACAAATAAATTTGACTTGACTTTTTTTTCATAAATGTATTTTACTGTCACTTTTTTGATAAATTGAATAAATGCATCTTTAAATAAAAGTATTAATTTCTTTCAGGGAAAAAAAATCATACCGACTCCAAACTTTTGAATGGTAGTGTACCACTATGTTATATATAAATATTTAAATTGCTGTTAAACGATTTTGGTCATACCACCCACATCAAGTTCACTGTTGGACTGCTTCAGAGGCGGTCTGATAATAATGACTGAGAAACTTTAATGATCTTTGAATAGACAAAATAACAAGCACTAACAACCCAATTATAAACTGTTATTATTTAGACCTATTATTCAAATTAGTCCGAGCCACTAAACATTTTTAGGAACCATTTTGTGCTAATTGTAATTCAAGCCTCTTATTTTACTTCTGTTGTACCTCAGCTGCTTTTTACAAGTATATCCGCAGAGAATCCCCTACTTTTGAACAGAATTAAATATAACCTTTACTATAGGCCAAATAAAGGTCATAGCAGTTAGGTTTCCCCTCTCTTCTGCACGTTATAAGTTTATATCTGATACATCATGTTTCTCATCTTCAGGTTGCTAAACTTCGACAATCCTTACAAAAACGCTCCAGACATGCACCTCCTGCCATGGACTGTGACCACACGCAACAACACATACACAACAGCCAAACACACACACCTGGAAGTACACAGGTAAACATGAATGTACATTCAAACCTGAACAATTTCAGAATGTATCTTATCCAGCTTATTTATAGTAGTGACATCAACAGAACAGTTAAGGGTATTTATAAAGGTTGTGCTTGTTTATAAGCTGAGCCTCTCAAATGGGCCCACATCTCACTAGCAACAGAGATTTAAAAACAGAGCAGCTTTACTTAGATGGTGTCAGTGAGCTACAGCCATTGATATGGCAAACACACACACATACACACGCACACACACATTATGTAGCAGCGGCTCTCTTTGTACTCTAGTAGATTTAAATGGAGGTGAGAATATGCACAAATATTAGCATTATATGCATGTTTAGTATATTACATATACATGCAGGTTAATCTTATGTGTTCAGTTTACATTTAACTGCAAAACCAAAAGATCGATTGATCTAATTGCATATATAATAATCTATAATAAAGTGCATTTTATGAATGTGTGTGCATGTGTGTATACAGACGATGCCTCTCATTCCACTAAGCCGATTGGCCCCCAGACTGAGACGCAGTGTGGAAGGACTGAACCTGGAGCTGGAGGGAGTCTTTGTGTCTGAAACCGCAAAGGAACAGCACAAAGTTAGTGTGTTTTTGTATGTACGTGTGTTTCTGACCTACAATTTCAGCTCAAAATCATCTGTAACCTCTGTGCGTTTTTAGATTCTCGATGTACCAGATGGTCACAGAGCCCCTGTCCCAGCTCAGAGGTACAGCAGCGCTTCACAGAGTGACCCTTCTCCTGCCCAGCTGTCCCCCTCACACTCTCCCTGCACCATCACAGACGCCGGTCAGTCTTTCTCATTGGTTGATTCAACGAGCGATGTGTCCAGTAGTAATAGAATGTTATATCTAAAAATATATAGGTCTACTTTTGGCATTTTAATGTTCCATGTGAAACAAGACGTGTGTTTATAGACCAACAATTTAAAAAACAGCACAAACTGAACTTGTTCTTAGGGATGTCATTTATATTTTATCAACACATGACAGTAAGTCTGTGTGAAATTGTTAATTGTGTAATATATGTTTGGCTGATGATTCTCTTTATTGGTCTATGTGTGTTTGTGTTTAGATATGGTTGTATGCGGGCCGCTCTGTCCACCTTCCTCTCCTCCTCTATGTATGTCTGAGCCGCCATCATCATCTCCTCGCCCAAACAAGACGTACGTCTTCCTGAGAGAACCTCCGGAGGGCTGCGAGAGAGTACGTGTGTCTGAAGAGGCCATGTAAGTTCAGTGCACAAACACAAACCGCTCTGGTTGAACTAGGCATGTCAATTGAACACATTAATATAGTGTTATTAATAGTGTTACGAAAATTATAAAAGTCTATTCAATATTCTTGTCTGCTGCTATAATTTAAATTACATTATCTTGATTTCTCAGCAAATATTTATAATCTGGGAAGATTATAATTTAACATTCATTTAATCAGTGTCCCCGCCGATCCTTAAAAATTCTTAAATTCAGTTGTATCAAATTTAAGGCCATAAAAGTCGTAATTTCTTAAAGGGTTAGTTCATCCAAAAATGAAAATTCTGTCATTAATTACTCACCCTCATGTCGTTCCACACCCATAAAACCTTCGTTCATCTTCAGAACACAAATTAAGATATTTTTGATGAAGTCTGAGAGGTTTCTGTCTCTCCATAGAGATCCAACGCAACTACCACTCCAAGGTCCAGAAAGGTATAGGAAAAAGACATCATTAAAGTATGTGACTCCAGTGGCTTAAACTCAATTTTATGAAGCAACGTGAGTGCTTTGTTTGTGTGAAAAAACATAATTTACCACTTTTTTTTTTTTTTACAAAATAATATTATCCAAAGTATTCACACAACACAACATGCCAGCTCTCGTGTGAACACAACACGCATGCGCCGTGATGCTCTCGTGAACACTCGTTCATGTGCGTTGAGTTGACCCGCAAGTCTGAGCACAACACGTATTCTTCTTCAAGCTCTTGAAGCGTTGCAGATCAATATTTTTGTAAGTAAATTGGCACTCAAGTTGCTTCATAAAATTGAGTTTAAGCCACTGGAGTACTTTAAATGATGTCTTTTTCCTACCTTTCTGGACCTTGGAGTTGTAGTTGTGTTGGATCTCTATGGAGGACAGAAACCTCTCAGACTTCATCAAATATCTTCATTTGTGTTCTGAAGATGAACGAAGGTCTTACGGATGAGGAATGACACGATGGTGAGTAATTAATGACAGAATTTTCATCTTTGGGTGAACTAACCCTTTAAACTTTATAAGAAAAGTAATCATTCATCTCAAGAGGTCTTAAGTTTGGGGACAGAAAAACATGAACAGCGATATGGCTTAATATGATAATCTTTAAAAGGTGATGATTATGATTTAATTGCGAGCGCTGCATGTTTCAAAGTAAAAATGTGGCACTGTTGTGCGTTCTACAGGCTCGTGCTTTCAAAGCAGTTCACAGTCAGTGAATACCTTGCATTAATTTCAAGCGATTGCTTATTGATCTACTGTTGGTGAATTAACGGCATTGTTCACCTTATGGTTTTTATATCATACCTGCAAACTGGCCACATTTCTAAAGCAGCTGCATATACTGGGGTTACCGCTATATTTCAGCTGTTCCAAAAGCTCCACCTACTGTCAGAGAGAGAAACTGCATTTTCATTCAGCCAGTGGATCGAAAAGAGGCTAATATGCATTCTAAAAATCTAAACAATTAGTTCATAATTTTGTTTATCGTTTTATAAAAAAAATTTTTTTTGTCAAAACCTGTATTGTTTGAACTGTAAAGTTGTTTGAAATGCTATGTTATGTTTGTTCATGTTCATGTTATGGTTTAAATGTTACTATAGATCTTGCTCTCTCCAGTCTGTACGGTGTTCATTTTATTTGTGCAGGTCTTAAAAAGCCTTACATTTGACTTTAAAAACCCTGAAGATACCCTGTTAATTTGCATATCATGCAGTTATTTTCATAAAATCAATAATGTGATCAATTGATCCTAATATTGACTATTCTCAAAACATCAATTCTTTTCAGTCTTGCCTGTCATGGAAATGCCCCTCTTCAGCCTTCCTGTCCTGACCCTAACAAGGTGAATTTCACGCCTCACGGTGGCTCTGCCTTCTGCCCTGTCAGTCTCCTCAAGCCCCTCCTCCCATCAATGGACCTGTTATTTCGTGGCCTGTCCGTTTCACCCGTCACTGGCTGTTCGGCTCAAATTGCCGCCCCCTGCCAGACACCGGGACATGCTGTGGGTGGTTATTTGAGCGGCGCCCTCCCAGACCCTACCAGCACCTCTTTGTGAATGGGGGACATTCACAACAAAAAGAAAGAAAAACAAAAGAATGTTGTGCCTTTGTTCCTATCATCAGAGACTTTGGCATTAAAGCGTCTCAAAGAGAAGTAACTTTTCTACAGCGCATGCCATCCACCCGGTAAATGATTTGTTTTGATCGGCACAGAGATTAAAAAAATCATGATAGAAGAACAAAATGGAGAACTTTTCATCAACCAAAACTATGGTAGACTCTCTCCAACGTGATTTGCCGGGGACCTTTTGACCTGAGGACACTCCACTTGGCACTTGTGATCATTTTGTTTCACATTATAGCATTTACCTATTGGTATGTTTCTTATAATTTCTATAAAACTATATTGATGACTATTCATCATCTGTGTAAGAATATATTTTTAACTCTGTCAGAACAGAAAATGATCATTCAGAACATTCATTATCATATTTTGTCTATCAGACAGACTATTGAACATATGTGTTTCAAGCCTGACCCACTCCATGAAAATTTTACAGAGCTGTGGATCAGTTTCTTAAGTCAGTATTTTACAAACAACATGAAAGAGACCCTAATAGTCCAGAGAGTCTCTCATCAGCTGGTGGCATTTCAATTTGACAACTGATGTTTTTGAAGGCTGGGTTTGTTTTGAATATGCTCTAGCATTTCTATTTAGTAGTTAAGAATGTAAAAATGCATTTAGACATCATTTGAACTGAACTGTAGGTGTTCAATGAATGCCAACAAATGTTCAGAGAGGGAGTAAAAGGGTGAATCTTACAAAGCTTGTTAAGAAAATGTCCCAGTCATATATTACCTCCAATCAAAAGAAATCTTTTTTTTTTTTTTTTTTTTTTTTTTTTTTTGCATTGTCATGTTTTTAGGACAATTAAGCGCATTTTTGTTACTGTATTAAAGTTTTAAAAACATACAAATATATATATATATATAAAATTTAGGTCCTAAAATATACTATATAGTAAATAATATCTTTTGAGGTTGGATTGAAATATGATGTGGATATTTTCTTTATGCATTCTTTGAGATTCACTGAACCAGAGTAACTGTGTTTACAGTTGTAATTTAATGAGGGAAAGGCAGAGGCCATTATTGCTTGTTTATTCTGAGGTCTTCATGTATTGTGGGCCTCTCACACTTAAATTTGATGCAAGACAAGAATACCGACAGGACCCCATCAAGGGTTTATTTTGCTACACGTGATTAGTGTGCTGTATGTTTTACTGAATTTCACGTCAGACTGTTTTTTACCACAGTGGTCATATTGTTCAGTTCATTATTCACAAAACACTTTACACAGGACACAAGCAAATTCGCTTGCATTCAGGTTCAATATGTGCACATCACAAGGAATGAAACTTCCAGCAAATTATTGTTTGCTGACTCTGCACTGTTATTATTATCCCATACTTTTACGTGGATTGTGTCTTGGTCTCATCCATTCGGTTTTTTAAAGTTCTCGCTTGTTACCTTGTTCTTTAAGGGTGCTGTATTAATGACATTGTTCTCAGATTGTTACGGTTATTTTGTTGGCTACAGTACACCAAACCTTTTTTGTCTCATATATTGTAAATTGATGTTACTCAATTTTGGCTGCCATAAATGAGAAACAAGCTCAGAGAAATAAGAGTGTGTTTACTGTTTTGTATAATTATGCATTCTTGAGCATAATTTTCACAATTATTACATTTATATGTTTACATTTAAATTAAATACCTCTTTAACTTGGAATTAGAATTCTAGTTAAACGGTTGATATACTGTAATATTTGTATGAATGAGACGTACACGTGATGATAGTAGATGAACTCGATGCCCCGCCCTCTTAAGGATTCCAGCCCTGTGATTCGCTGCATGTCGGTAGCTTTTGCTTATTTGGACCAATTGAAGTAATACACATACCACTACGTAAAATCTTAACTGCTTATTTTCAAGAAAGGCCCTACAGATTTGTTTATAGGGAGTTGTATATAATGCCGAAATTAAAGTAGCAGGCAGATTTTTGTACAATCATATACAAAAATAGTGATTGAGCGAAAAGCCCCATGATGGGAAGGAAGTCACCGCGGTTTAGCAAATAACGACATGCTTTTAGCTTAATGGTGTATTTTAAATTTGTTTTAATTACAGGCATATCAGCGGAGTCCATGGATTTCCTCGGGTCCTTCTCCTCTAGTGTCTTTTAACGCGTCAAATGAAAACATTTATTAGAGACTATCCCAACAGTAATTATTCTCTATAATCACTACATGTCAAAAACAGACCGAAAATTCAGCACTTTGAGTACAGCATTAGTTAAACTTTTGGGGCTTCCTCGCAATATCTGGAAACAAAAGCCGCATTTTTAAACCGCACTCACTCACTCGTCATTTTCAGGATGCGGCTATTTGAACACAGCTAGCGCGCGGTACCTTCACACTACTAATCTGTAAATAAATAAAATTAAACATAATAAATAAACTAAGTAGTACGACTGGACGTGTAATATCGTTGTTACTGTAAGTCGCTTTAAGACTAACTTATAGATGTAATTTCAGGGGAAGGAGAGCCTCATCATCAGTACAGAGAAGAGGGGGATCTAGAGTCGCGTCATCATTCCCGGGCTACCGATCGCCGGTAGAGTGGATCGGGACGCAGGAGCGCGGGGTACGGGGAGCGGAGCGGTGTCCGTGTCCATACCGAGACTTCTGGACGATAGCATGGCTGCCGGGAAGGCAACGAGCAAACCGTCTCTCTGGCAGAACGAACGGCTCCGGTTCATCGTCTGTTTCTGCGGGGTGTTCGTGTGCTACTTTTACTATGGAATACTGCAGGAGACAATGTGAGTATAAAACAGCATTGCATTTGAAGATCCTACATGGCTTTTAATTACATAGGAAATAAAACCTTTAAATCATCAGTTGCACTGAATCAGTCTGTCCATGTGTTTGCAATAGTAAGTAGAGAGTGGAAACGAACCTTTAGCTATTTCACCTTGCTGTTTGACATTCTGCATTCTTACAGTATATGACAGTATAGTATACTATGGTAAAGCCTGATGACAGCTCACTAGTCAGCCTCGTTCAGAGAAAAGTCTCTGATTTATCGCACACAGTTGTTTTATTGTTCTCTGTGTGTGGCAAGCTGTTTTAACATGTATTCCTTTAAACCAATTGTTCTCAACCTTTTTGACTCCAAGGTTCACCTTTGTCCAAGACAATATTTGAAGGCTCTTCTAACACAACACCGAAAGTGTGCTGTAGAGTAGAGCATTTTAATAGCCCACTTAAAGTGTTTATTACAAATAAATTACTACAAGCTGAAAATTAATAAATGTAAATGAACACAAATTTGCATTGCATTTACAATCCTGTGAAAACAGCCACTTCCCGCGCCCTTGTTACCGTTGCTGTTTTATTTGTCATATGTAAGGACTAGTCAGAATTGCTACGTTACAATGCAATTAAAAATCTTACTAGTAAGATTAAAGTTGTTACTACATAGATCTAGAATCGCACACTAGTGTGTAATACAAATTGCGTTGGTGTCTATTAAGTTAGTACTAGAAAATACTAGACTAGAGGCTATAATAACTATTTGAAAAGTTGCAAGTAACTAAGAATAAGTACTAGTATGTAATGGTTAGTAAGCCTGAAATGCATACCAGTGACAGTTTGAATATATTCTAGCCTGAAACACAGATATCACAGCCAAAACAATGTCAGAAAACTTAAATGTTCAAACTGATTGACAGATCAATAGTGTTTCTGATTAGCTAAAAAAATGCAGGCCACCCCCCTTCTCTAAACTGACCATCCCAAACTAGATCATTAATCAATAATCAAGATCTGATATATAACAAAACTAAATTCTAAAAACCTCTTTCATTAAAAGGCAGGAACACACCAAGCCGACGGTCGGCTGTTGGGCAGTTTTTGTTCGTCGGCCGACTAAGTTTTCTCAGTGTGTTCAACACCTTCGGCTGAAGTTGGTCCTCGTCGGCTTTTTTTTAATGTTATGTTATATGAGATATTAAATTAACTGTACATTTTAAATAGTGGTTTATTTCAAATTCTTGATCTATTTAGTATTGATGTTCCATTACTATCAAAATAATTGAGTGTTTCTAATGACAACTGTCCTTATGAATCTGTAACAACAGTTGTGATTTCTCAGGGCATCCAAATTCTGTGATACCTGTCAGGTAGTAGGATACATTTTATGTGTTTTGTTTAAAAACAAAAATCACTTACAGTACTTTTAAGTTTAAGGTCAGAAGGTTTTCTCTTGTGTGTTTCTAAGTAACACAACTCAACACTTAGGCCTGGTTTCACAGACTGGGCTTGGATTGAGCCAGGCTTAGGCCTTAGTTCCATATTTAAGTAGCTTTTATAAACATGTCTTAGAAAAAAACTACATCTTGATACAAAAACAATGACACTGACATATTTTAAGATATGCCAGTGCAAGTTGCTTTCAGTTAAAATAAACTCAAACATGAATTTTAGTCTGGGACTAGGCTTAAGCCTTGTCAGTGAAACCAGGGGCCGGTTGCATAAACCACTTAGACTAGTCTTAAAAGTTAAGACACTAATGTTTTTCTTGAAGAGTGGTCCTAATTTTTAAAAGTCTGTTACATAAAAAGGTAGATTGGTGTAATTTGAATTGGAAAAATAACATTGATTACCCCTTGGTTAACTGCAAGTTGGTCAAACTAATTCTTAAGACACAGTCTTAATATAGTGACTAAGTTTATGCAACTGACCCCTGGGGTGTGTCTTTTTCCTTTTGATTCCTGGGGTGATCTAGTTTGTAAATGTAAATAAGCGGAGGTTTTCTTTTTTTCTAATTATTTTGCCATGCTTTTAACCATTTTACATCTACACAGTACATTTCAAAACTTCTCAGATAATTTGACCTCTCAATTTCATGAAGACTATTTTTTTTTTTTTTTTTTTCTCAAGGGCTAAAATTAGTCACTGCAGTAAACAACAGTTTCTTCCCCAGCCACTGATGGTTATTTTTACCACCAGTGATCATTAAGTATCCTTGTTCCAAACAGTTGTTCCCTTCAATCCCACAATACCTCTGTCTTCTTTTTCGTCCAGCACACGAGGGGACTACAGTCACGCGGGGAAGAAGGAAAAGTTTCGCTACGCCACCACCCTAGTCTTCATTCAGTGCATCATCAATGCCGCTTTCGCCAGACTCTGTGAGTCAAACCTTTGCATGTTCTGATTACATGTGTAGAGATTATGTGTGACATAATAAATGGGTGGTATCACATTATGGCACCACTTTTTTTTTTTTTTTTCTACATTCTCTCTATTTTATGTTTGTAGTAATTCAGTTTTTTGAGAGCTCAAAGCAGGACCACACGAAAAGCTGGCTCTATGGCGTGTGTTCTCTGTCTTACCTGGGCGCCATGGTGTCCAGTAACTCCGCCCTGCAGTATGTTAACTACCCCACACAGGTCAGCACAGCTCTTTACTCTCTTATCTCTATATCTCTCCCTCACAACATCATGCTCATGAGTCTTTGTACTTTCTAGGTGTTGGGAAAATCCTGTAAACCAATTCCAGGTAAGAGAACAGCTTCTTTATCAGTTTGAAGCACACAAACAAAGCTCTCATGTTTCAGTCAAGAATGTAGAACATGCTGGTCTTGTTTTACTGTAGGTCATGTTCAAAACACGCGACTTCAGGGGTATGCGGTTTCATTTGGGGTCAGCAGGATTTTTTTTTTTTTTTTTTTAAGAAAAAAATGACTTCAGCTGGAGGCATTAAATTGATCAAAGGTGACAGTAAAGATATGTATAAGGTTGCAAAATATTTCTATTTCAAATAAATGCTATTCTTTAGAACTTTCTATTCATCGACGGATCCTGAAAAAACTGTATCACGGTTTCCACAAAAATATTAATTGGTTTTCAACATTGATAATGACAAAAAAAATGTTGCTTGAGCAGCATATCATCATATTAGAATGATTTCTGAAGGATCATGTGACACTGAAGACTGGAGTAATGATGCTGAAAATACAGCTTTGAAATCACATGAATAAATTACATTTAAAATATATTTAAATAGTAAACACTTATTTTAAACTCTAATGATATTTTGCAATTTAATTATGATATGCATTCTTGGTAAGCATTAGAGACTTATTTTTTACCAGCCCCAAACATTTGAACGATAGTGTATAAGAGACTAAACAGTGGGCCCAAAATGTATTTGGACACTTAAATAATAAACAAGAGTCATTGCAATAGATAAAATTTAGAAATTTCTAAATAGGAATTTAGACTTATTTAGAAATTATAGTACAAGCATACTTTTAAAGTCCCCCTGTAGTCAATAATTTTATCCCTTAAAACACTTATTTGATCATCAAAAGGACACATTTAAATATTTCTTCCTGTGAAAAAAATGTCTTCATGCCTTAAAATAGCTTGAATGTAACTACACCCTTGCTTCATTTATTATACGCAGATCTATGAATATGCTAATTAGCCCCGCCTCCACTCACTCGCACGAGCTCAGAGATCCACTTGGTCAACTTACTGAAGTAAATGCTGCATAGTGGTATTGGTATCACTTTTTACAACGTCAGACACATGACGGTAATTAATATGATTAGCCTTTTGCTTGACAACATTATCAAACAGCTGCTAATAATGTGTTGCTAATGTTACACAAACAAACCGTGTTCCTGTTCATGAGTCAGGCAGCTGCATTATAAAAATCTGTATCCTTAGAAATGCTTTGAACACCTTAGAACGTCAGTGGAGAAAGACATGGTTCATCATAATATCGTAATATACTTTATATTATATATACGCACTATATTGCTAAATCTACCCGATTTTTCATATCAACAGAAAAATATACTGGGATAACCTGACTTCTTGAGACTCTCCTGCTTCAGAGCGCTCATGGTTAATGAAATGCTAAATCCTGCCGGCACGTTGACGTGGTTGTTTACAAGTTAGTTTGTGACATCACAAACACCAGCGATTTCAAACCGCGTTTTTGAAAAGGTCTTTAGGTCACTGCAGTTTTAAAGAGTAAATACTCAGCAATGGTGTTGACTTTTGAATTTGCACATGGTTTGTCTTAAAGCATATCAAAAACACCACATAGACATATAAACAACAATAAAAACTTAATTTTCACCACAGGGGGACTTTAAGCAAAGCAAATAATAATAAAAAAAAAACGTGGACATTTACTGGTTGTCAAACATAATAGAAAGTCCAGAGTTAATGGGGGAGAAACCCTTGAAGTTGTTTAAAAGTAATTTACAAAACAGCTAAAAAAGTGAGATTCTGAGAAATAGTTTCACAGCATTTGTTTGCGAAAGCCACTTGGTTTGATATTTTGTCCAATTAAATGACATTTAGACATTAAGTCAGGCTTCAGTGTCCTAATACTTTTTGGCCCAATGTAGCTGTCATTTTCATTTGTCATTTTTGTTTGGAGGAAAAAATTTATGCTCGCCTCACATGTTCAAAGATATTCCCATATGGCTTATATTTGTTGGCCATATGGCAAACTATTCTTTGTTTCATGCACATCCACACAACAGAAACCTCTTCAGATTGATGGTATTGGTCACGTCTTCCCATTGTGCTTGTGTCCCTCTTGCTTCACAGTGATGATTCTGGGTGTCACGATCCTGAGGAAGAAATATCCCATGGCGAAGTATCTGTGTGTGTTTCTAATCGTCACTGGGGTCGCCCTCTTCCTCTACAAACCCAACAAAGGCTCCAGCGTATCAGATGAACACACGTTTGGCTTTGGAGAGATGCTGCTGGTTGGGCTCTGTTTGAATCTGTTCCGTTCTCTGCCTTGTATAACATTTCTAGTCCTCTGTGTGATGATGATCTGATGTGTGTTTCTTTGATCGTAGCTGCTCTCTCTGACTCTGGATGGGCTGACAGGTGTAGCTCAGGATCACATGAAGGCGCGGCACCAGACAGGAGCCAATCACATGATGCTGAACATCAACCTGTGGTCCACACTGGTCCTTGGAGTAGGTGAGTTGTTAAAAATAAGGTCCTGTTAAATTATAGGAACATAGTTAGTGAAGGTTCTGGTTATTAAAGGTTAAAGACAATGGAATAAATGATTGTCACTAGGATTGTAGGAATACGTTAATAATATTGTCCCCTCAGTCTGGATACTGATATTACTCTGATTTTAATGCACATCATTTTTGGCCATTAAGTTACTGTGTCATTAGATGAATTTATCCTTGTCTCATGACTTGTTTGTATCAGATTAAGGTGTTAGTTCACCTAAAAATGAAAATTCAGTCATTAATTACTCACCCTCATGTCGTTCCACACCCGTAAGAACTTCGTTCATCTTCGGAACACAAATTAAGATATTTTTGATGAAATCCGAGAGGTTTTTTAATCCCCCATAGAAAACAACATAATTACCACATTCAAAGTCCAGAAAAGTAATATAGACATCGTAAAAATAGTCAGTGACTACAGTGGTTCAACCTTAAAGGGTTCACCCAAAAATGAAAATAATGTCATTTATTACTCACCCTCCTGCCGATCCACACCCGTAAGACCTTTGTTAATCTTTGGAACGCAAATTAAGATATTTTTGTTGAAATACCTCACTGAGCCATCGGATTTCATCAAAAATATCTTAATTTGTGTTCTGAAAATGAACAAAGGTCTTACGGGGTGTGGATCGGCATGAGGGTGAGTAATTAATGACAGAATTTTCATTTTTGGGTGAACTAACCCTTTAATTTTATGAAGCGATAAGATTTATTAAGAATAAATTTTGTGCGCAAAACAAAACAAAAATATTGACTTTATTCAACAATTTCTTGCTTTCTATGAGGGATTAAAAAAACTTTCGGAAAACTTTTTGTGTTCCAAAGAAGAATAAAGGTCTTAATGGTGTAGAACGACATGAGGGTGAGTAATTAATGACCGAAATTTCATTTTTGCGTGAACTAACCCTTTAAAAGTGCAATGTGTAAATTTTAGTGGCATCTAGTGGTGAGGTTGCGAACTGCAACTAACGGCGCACACCCCTTGCACCCCTTCCTTTCGGAGAAGCTACGGTGGCCGACTGGCCGACACAACACAAAGATGTTGTCGTCTGAGACAGCAGATAGCCTGTGTGAAGCAATGAGGTTTCTTCTTACTTCTAACAAACCAGACGGCTACTACTACTACTACTTCGTGTTTATTCAATGTAGCGACGATGCAAGCTGCCTCTAAAAAATGAGGAAGATTAAATATCGTTATGGTGTCCGAAAGCCTGCCATAATTATTTATAATTAGATTTTTACTACATTTTGCCTTAAACATTTAGAGTCTACTTGGCAACAATGATTGTTTGGCTTGAAATTATGTTGCCTCATCACCTTTTTCAGAGCAAATGATTTTAGTACACTGTCTTCTTATTTCCACCTAGTTTTTGTACTAAGTGAATGTCTTGATGGTTTCTAAATAGTAGTCTAGTATTTCCATCTGACCAAGGCTCATTGTCAGTATATCTTCCTCCAGCAGGGGGAGCTCTGGCTCTGTGCTTAGTCTCTGTGTTGTTATTATTTCAGGGTTGACAGAAGCAACCCTGCTGATCTCCAGCAGCTGTTCAGTCTGTCTGCCTCAGCTCTGAAAGGCATCTGTTCCTCACTTTTAATCTTTAATCTCATCACACATGCAGCAAACTTCCTTCCTTCCAAACCTCTCATTATAAAACCAGAGCCGTCCTGTGGTGCTCTCTGAAGTTATCAGAAATAATGAATAGTTTTTGTCAAGTTTCTCTTTTAACTAGGCAAATGCAAAATGATACAGAGTCCAGAATTACAGTCAGTAAGCCCAAATGCAAGTAAAAATTGGCTTTCGAGAGTAAAGTTGCTTTCCAACCTCATGAAGGCATAATAAACACGGTAAAATATATATATATATATAATATGTGTATAAATACCTGTGTTTTATATATATTATATATATATATATTTATAGAACACACACACACACACACACACCATCTACTAAAATAACTCTCGCTCATTCTCCTTTTTCTTTTTCCTGAATAGCTGTGCTGTGGTCAGGGGAGGTGTGGGAGTTTTTGACATTTACTGACCGCTATCCTGGCATCATCTATAATATCCTCCTGTTTGGTATCACTAGCGCTCTTGGACAGGTGGGTTTGTTGTTTGCATACAACAGATCAGCACCACCATTCATTCACTCAAATAAAATAATAATAATAGTAAATAATAGTTGAAAATTCAGGGTAAAAACATTTATTCTCCTCCTCTTTCTTCAACTAGACCTTCATCTTCATGACTGTGGTGTATTTTGGACCGCTCACCTGTTCCATCATTACAACAACACGAAAGTTTTTCACCATCCTGGGATCCGTGCTGCTCTTTGGGAACGTCATCAACACTATGCAGTGGTTTGGCACCATTCTCGTCTTCCTTGGTGAGTGAAACTATCTTATCTGTCTTGTATACATCTATAAATTTATCAATAATACACTACCATTCAAAAGTTTGTTTTTTAATTGAAGTATCTAATGCTCACCAAGGCTGCATTTTAGAGCTGCACGATTAATTGTTAAAAGATCGCAATCTTGATTCAAACACCCACGTGATCTTGTTCCTAAATGACAATGATTTGCCTGTGTCCATTAAACCTTCACAATCACACCGGAACATTGAAATCTGCATTGGTGCTGCCGCTGAGCCAGAGAAAGCAGTTGTCATGTATGGGTATAGATGTGGTCTTTTCAGCCACACAGTATCATTTTTTCTGTCTTACTATAATTCAGATGATCACAGAAGTACTGGGACAAAAGTATATATTTCGGATATAAACACTCATGTCTACAGAAATTATCAAAAAATAACTCCAAAGCTCTTAAAAATAACAGTTGTATCGATTACATCATTATGCCACCAGGTGGTGTTAAGTGACTGTTAAAAATGTATTTGTCATTGAATCATTCATTCAACAGATTTGTTAAAAAATGCTAATTCATCCAGTAATGAAAAAAGTGATTCAGTGACTTATAAGCAAGTCATTGAATCATTCATTCAAACTGTTTTTTTTTTTTTAATAATTCATTCAGATTAATTAAACATTTTTAAATAAACTGTAGCAATTTAACATTTAGTCAGAACCTAGTAAATTACATATTTTATTTAGTTGTCTTCAGAATTGCGATCTCTATTTGAAAAAAAAACAAATTATGATTCTCAGTTTATCTAGAATCTTGCAACTTTAACATTTGAACAAAAATACAGTAAAAACAGTATTATTGTGAAAAATGTGCTATTTGAATATATATTAAAATGTAATTTATTCCGGTGATGTCAAAGCTGAATTTTCAGCATCATTACTCGTCTTCAGTGTCACATGATCCTTCAGAAATCATTCTAATATGATGATTTGCTATTTATTATCAATGTTGAAATGCTGCTTAATATTTTTGTGGAAACCGTGATACAGTTTTTTGAGTAATAGAGAGTTCAAAAGAACAGCGTTTATTTGAAAAAAAAAAAATCTATTGTAACATTTACTAACTATTGCACTGTCACTTTTGATCAATTTAATGCATCCTTGCTGAATCAAAGTATTAATTTATTTTTAATCCTACTGACCCCAAACTTTTGAACGGTAGAGTATATAATTTAAAAATGTACATTATATATTTTAGTTAATTTAAAAATAATAATAATAATAATAATAATAAAGTAGTTTTCATACGTAGGTACATTTTTATATTTGTTTACAAAATTAATTTGAAGAATTTAAGCATAACATTTCAGATCAAACAAAGTTGCCTAGACTTTTTACTGGTCGTGTACATCTGAGCTTGTTAAAGTTGAGTTGTGTGTTGAGCAGTACTAATAATCAGTCCAGAGCTGTGTGGCCATAATGAGCAGATATATAATAAGCTCAACCATGACTCTGCTCTGTCTTTCAGGCCTTGGACTGGATGCCAAATTTGGAAAGTCTCCTAAGAAGACGACACACTAAAGACTGGAACCCTGTGTGTGTGTGTGTGTGTGTGCGCGCACATGCGTACATGTATGCCTGCATTTGAACCCTTGAGGCAAACATAGGCATTTATTCTCTTAACACTTTACCACACTAATTCCATCACTGATGTGCTTCAGAGATGATGTTTTTATTACTTGATATATTGTTATAATGCTGATGTTCTGAACATTTAATTATGGGATATATTTGCCCATCATCTCTCAAAATGGTATCCATGGTAACAGAAGGACAGTGCAAATGTGTGTCTGTGCCTAATCATAATCTATCATGCTCATAAGGCGAAATCAAAATGAGAAATGTTGGATAAAGGTAAAGATCCTATTTAAAACTGTAGTCTAAAAAAATGCACACGCTGATTGTACTTCCTGGAAGATTCCCTTCCAGCGAGGCAACCACAGAATGTTTTAGCTACCCGATTCGTACTTTTGACATGTTTATAGATACACGTCCAAGTCATTTGAGAAATGTGGATTCAGATAGGTGGTTTTTGCCTTAATTTTAGTCTTAATTTAGGCAACGTTTGATTATTGTCATTGCATTCCCCAGGAAGTGTGTGTGTGTGTGGTGTTTACTTTGTGTATGTAATGCACAAACACCTGTATAGATGAATTATTTGTCAAAACATGGCGTTTTCATACCAGATGTCATATTTATATTCATGTGTCTCATGTCTTGTTTGAAGTCAGCAAAGCAAATGTTTAGAAAGTATTATTATTTTTTTTTTTTTACAAAAAAATCATCTGCATTATACTGTCCATATTTTAGAATAAAAATGTAATTTTATAGATTAATTCTACTCTGCATCTCTACGAATGGATCTGATTGGAATCATAACGGGTGTTTAAATAAAAGGGAACTCAATCAGGTTTCGAGAAGATGCTGTTGACCAGCTGTCATCAGGGAACGTCTGCCAAAAACGCCGCTCGTGTCTGCCAGCATCATGTTCTCGCTCTGTTCGGGGAGACAAAAACAACCAAATGACATTAAACACACACCCTGGACATGAATGGATTTGTGGTTTGTGTTTTCAATCGCACCTCTTAAAGTGCACGTCTTGTTGCAGTAGATGTAGTTGGTACAAAACACATCAGAGAACGCATTGACTTGAATGGACTGGAGCTGAAGCTGCAGTTAAACTGGATGAAATGTACCTGACGAGAGTGTCATCCACCTCTCATAATCGTGATAGCAATAGAGAACAGTCACCGTTTGCTTAACAGGAACTCTGAGGAAAGGTTAATGTGCAATTCAAAGCAGAAAATGAAATTGGAGGGAAACAAACACGGCCGGATGTCAGGAAGGCAATCTGATTAAAAGAGCCAGCAGAGGAGAACTGGCAGTGCAGCAAAACTACATTTCCACACTCACCGTTTGAACAAGCTGCCCTGAGGGTGTGCTGGCTAAAACGATGATGAAGTGCTTTTCTCCCTTTTCTGTTATTTTAATCTCATGCTCATTTTAAGCTGAGCACTTTTAGGCTATGTAAATGGAATTTTAAAGGTGGTTTTGTTAACGCATGTCATGAATATAAAGAAGCAAAAGCAATAGTGATACATAGTAATGATAGTAGTTCTGAAAGTAGTTCAAAGTAAGGTGCAGAAATCTGTGACAATGCTGCCTTTTTCAGGAAAAGTGTATATTACCTGTCCATGGATGTGTGCTCTCATAAACACATATCCATGTAAACTAACATTTGAATTTTGGAAGGTCAGCATCTATTGTTGGCTTGTTTATAACTGCAGCTTTGTGTAATGTAAGATTATTATATTGTGTTATTGCAATATTCAAACTAATATCTATTTTGGTCTTTTTAATTTAAAGGAGCTTCTCATTCACAATTTCATGAAGCAATAAATAAACTTTAAATGAATTTGTATAAAAAATGTAAAACTTTTTAAAAACGCATAACCTTTTTTTTTTGATAGCGGGTTTATGTTTACAAATCTGTTAAAAATCAATATTTTAAATTTAGTTGGTGCCTATAATTTGCAGTCAGTATTGTCTGTTGTCCAGTGTATTATATTTACAGGCAAAATAGTAGTATTGATAAGCAAAATAGGGACCAATGTGCTTGTCATGCAAATAATAATACCACAACGCAAAATAGGCTATAAAATTTTAATTTAAACATAGTTTTATCACTGACCTTCTTTTATTATTATCTTTAAGATGAAATATGACCTAGACTTGTTCTTGACAGGTTTTGTGAGACTGATATTTACAACAACACAATCTCGTTTTTTGTCCGACTCCAGACATCTGAAATGAGCAACTCAGGTGAAATATATTATTTAAAAAGTTATCAGAGAACGAATGAAAACTATTTACAGATAAGATATATCGCACGACAAAGTGTAAAAAAATGTATGCGTGAGTTAAATTTGTCCATTTAAAATGATATTTCTCATTAGTAATAAAAATACGATTACGACCTAGAACGACCTTCTCTTTCTCCTTTACTACTGTCACTTTACTGCGTACAAGTACACTATCCCCTAAAGTCCTTAAATGTTCTTTCTTATCTGGGATCAGATACCTAAAATCGCTGCAGATAACACTACAGTGCGCGTGCAAACTCGCAAGCTGACCCTAGATCAGACTCAGCGACCAGTGGTAAGAACACGTACCGCGCCTTCGAATGGGTAGCCACAGCACCGCCTTTACAAAATTCCTCAGCGTATAATCATATTATCGTTCATTTGTAATTTTATCATTATTAATTGATTAACATTTCAATTATTGCACTGTAATACGCATTTATTAACTGAAATGATGACAAAGTTCGTCTAACTATAAAATAACAAATCAGGCAAACTCAATAAGATCCCCGCGGACGGTGTCCTATTCTCTCAGTGGAAGTGATACTGCTGGAGTTCTTGAACGGCCATCGCTCGATTTCTTCATTTCTGTACATTTTTGGGAGATTTTAAATCATCTCATCAATCACAATGCTGAGCACGGTTAGCCGGCAACTCAGAAGCCATCCTGCCGTAAGTGATTGATGATTTCTGGACGATTTATTCCGTAAAAGACGATTGCAAGCACTAGTTGTGCAAACGTTTTCGCTAGCCTGTTAGCGTCCCTGCTTTGTAATTGCTAGACATGCCACCAGTCCGGATATTTATACAGCTGAATAAACGCAAATTAATCCTAAATATGTATACAAATTAATCCTAAATATGTATTCAAATTAATCCTAAATATGCATTTAAATTAATCCTAAATATGTATTTAAATTAGACGAAAAATCCTAGAAATATCAGGAGTTTTAGTAATGGAAACGAATAAAACATAATGGAAATATCTGTTCTAAAATATTTAATTTGGATAAAAATCTCTTTTTAAAAATCTTGTTTTTATAAACGCTTATCAAATAATCACAAACGACTAAAAATAATGAATAATCTGTCAGAAAGTATGGAAATCCAAAAGGGAAATGAGTGTTTGAGTACGTTTTCATAGTGAGAATTTTTATTGGTTAAATATTATCATACATGCGATTTCATGTATGTTCAGTTGCAGATATTTAACACTTTACAATTAATAACATTAAAATCAGAATATGGGTAAAAAATCGGGTAAAAAATGTCAAATTAAAATATTGTAAAGCTCACTAAATGTTCATATTGCGTTGCCATAACTACACAAACGTGTCAAAAGTTATGGCAACGCAATATGACTGTCACAAGTAAACACACTTTACCATTGTAATGGACCAGCCACATGTGTTCATTCCGAGTATTTATGTGAATAATTAGATGAACTGTAAACTTTCTTTAAATGAAATGCCATTAAAACGAGTTTTATTTGTATGTGCGCATTTAAACGCATAGAGAACTGCCGCAGGAGGCCTGCGTATCACGTGACACTTTGCTATCTGGACTGGCGCTCAAGGACAAGCGTGTTAAACTGAGGACAGGCTGAGAAGTGTGGCCTAATACACTTTAACTTTTAAACTATCAGAGCTATTTATTTAGTATTCTCAGTATTTTTGTTAGTCGACCCCATATTTTAACTTCACAACTGTTGTTTTTATATCTTGGCTCGGAATGATCTCCTAACCACTTACAGCTTCTGAGGACTGTGAGAAGACATTTGCATGTAAAGTTTTGAAGCTCAGGGATTTTAAGAGAGAAACTGATGTATTATTTGAATTATTTAAGGCTTTTGTCTTGTAATGAAGCAACGTTTGCGGACAGTTTTATTTAACAGTAATGTCAGTCATTACTGTTTAATCTAGATCTGTGGTTCTCACCTGGAGGTCGATAATATGATTTTGGACGTTTTACATTATCAGTATCATAAAAACAATTGCATCAGTATCATAAAATATCATTATATCAGTATCATAAAAACAATTTTATTGTTTTTATCATACTGATATAAGTGATATACAATGTAAAATTTGCATCCTAATGCAAAACCAGTTGTGAACCCCCAGACTAGATGGTCATGATTTCAAAGTTTAATACATCACCTTCAAGTCATTTGACTTGAAGTTACAGTTGTTTTATGTATTTTTTTGTTTTTTGTTCACCTCTCACCATAGTTGATCCCACTATTTATTTTCATTGGTGGTGGATGCACCATGTCTCTCACATATCTGGCTCGCCTGGCAATGCGCAACCCTGATGTCTGGTAAGCATCTGTTCTACTGCAGATACAAGTCTATTAATCATCTGTCTCTCACAATGGATACAAAAATATTCTTATTCTTTAATTAATTGTGGAACGATTGCTATTAAGATCAAACACTGTGTCTACACCAGACATGAGCGACGCAATGTGACAGAAGCAGATAGAATCCATTATAATCAGTGATGCTGTCTACACTGGATGCGATGTGACACGACAAATTCCTGACAATAAACCAATGCCCGGTTCTATTTCTGACATACTTAAAGCACTTGCACTACTACTGACATGAAGAACAAATAGATTTGAATGGTAACTTTGTCGCTTCCAGTCTGACAGCTTCAAGCTTTTATGGCGCAGTGTGACATTAATTTGTGATTCTTCATACCTTGACCCAATCAATTGTGAGAGAACAACAGTGCTGCTCAGATGTTCATGTCAACTCTTTTTAGTTTTTATCATGCATGCCTTTTTTATTTGTGCACTCATTTGCTTCATATCTACAGCTGGGACAAAAAGAACAACCCAGAGCCTTGGAATAAACTGGGTCCCAATGATCAGTACAAGGTATGATACATGTGCCAGGATGCATTTTGCTTCATTTTTTTTTTTTTTTTTTTTCTCTCCATGTGTTTAATGGAATGTTCTGGGATCATTTGTCCTTTAGTTTGAAAAGAAAAAAAAAAAAAAATACATTCACAGTAGAGCACTTTGAATGGAAGCCTATGAAACAAGCCAATTCAGGCCCAGTTTCACAGACAAAGCTTAGATTAAGCCAGGATTAGGCCTTAGAAGAACACATTACTGGTGTGCATCTTGAGACAAAACAATGGCGCTGACATATTAAGATATTTCAATTAAAACAGCACAAAGATGCATTTAAGGCTTAAGCCTTGTCTGTGAATGTTTAAAAAAAAAAAAAAAAAAAAAAAAGTTAACATGACACTAGCATGATAAATCTTTTTACAAGGGTGAACCTGCTAAATATGTTTTCGAGCTTTGCAGCTCAAACAGCACATTTTTGTACTGAAGAATTATTATAATTGCTTTAACAACTGTGCATTTCTGCGTTTAGACCCTCTGGAATACCTTGTCCCATAGACTTGCATTGTAATGGCATTACCGTGACACAATTTTTGGCTTGGTTTTAATGAACCGAGGGGACAAGTCAAAGTTATAATCTGTGGTAATCTATAAAACTTTTTACTTTGATTCAGAACATTCTATTTAATGTAATAAAGCACTTTTCGAGATGTTTAGCATCCAGTAATCGACAAATGTTGAGTTTGAAATCTAACTGACCAGTGTATGTGGTGTTAGTAAAGTGCTTAAACGTGCTGCTGTTGTTTGAGCACCTAAGGGGATCCTATTAAAAGATGTGACTGAAGGACCGTATCAGGACCTAATCTCAGATCTTAATGAGTTTAATTCATTAAGCGCTTCATAAGCTCATTTTATTTGTGCTGATAGTTGGTACAAATCTAATCAAGCTTGTGTCTTAATGTGTATTTGATGTGGAGTAGAGTTCAAGTTCAATACTTAAACAGGCAGCTGACTTAATGGATTTTGCAGAGTGCATGTTGTTAAACTGCTTATTTTGTATTCTCATTTTTGTTTTTTCATTTCAAGTTCTTTTCAGTGAACATGGACTACAGCAAGCTGAAGAAGGACCGTCCTGACTACTAAACGCATCCAGAGAATCCAGACTCCCAAAGGCCTAAAAAAATCAAACTAAAGAACAAGATGTCCACACACTTTTTATCAACGCCCCTTGTTCCTATATTAATTTATGCAAAGAGACTAAATTACACAAATGTTAGTCAGAGACCATTAATAAAGGATTTTCTCCCACATACATTGAAAAACCAGTTGATGAGTCGTGATTATGTTGGTGTTTGTATGAATTACAAGCTTCTCTGTGCTGACCAACAGAAAGCTGCTTGGTTAGAAACTGATTTCTGACTGAGCTGTGTTCTGTACTTTTCTACGCTTTTAACAGTGGATAATTGTCAATTTTACTTTACTATAAGTTGGATTATTTTAATATATAAACAATTGTGTTTTAATATATTAACAATTAACGATAATTAATTGTGTAAATGTCAATTTAATAATTTTAAGTCAACATCACTACTTCGAGCAACCATGTAGCGCAGTGGTTCTCATCTAGGGCTCCGGGGCCTACTAAGGCACCTCGACAAACTTCTAAGGTTGCTGCTGCTGTATGGTTGCTCTAGTATGTTGGCATCAAGATGTTTTCCTCTATAGCTGAGAGTAGTGAGGTGTTAACATGGAGAAATGTTGCCTCTGCCCATGTCCATCATGTTATCTAGCCATGTTACTAAACTCATGAGGCGCTAATAGGATGAAACCGATTCGAGTCAGGCTTTTATTTTAAATAGGCAGCAAAAGTCATTACATTTTGCTTCACCTAATTCAGTTATCGGCTATATGGTGCATATTGGTGACAGTTGTTTAAAGGGTTAGTTAACCCAAAAATGAAGTTTCTGTCATTAAGTACTCACCCTCATGTCGCCCCAAACCTGTAAGACCTTTGTTTGTCTTTGGAACACAAATTAAGATTTTTTTTTTTGATGAAATCCGAGGATATCTGTTCCACACATAAAAACGACGTTGCAACTTTTGACAGTGGTACAGTGGTAGTCATTGCAGAGCTTCAGTGTTTTCTTCCTCAGTATTGGCCGGCTCTGGTCACGTGGGCAGCACAATGTATGCGTGTGATACTGACAGCGGTATGATGGGACAAATGAAGGGTGTTTTTTTTTTTTTTTTTGCACACAAAAAGTATTCTCGTTGCTTCGTAACAGTAAGGTTGAACCACTGTAGTCACATTGACTGTTTTAACGATGTCTTTACTACCTTTCTGGACCTCAAAAGGTCAATGTCGTTCCTGCCTATGTGTAGATCAGATACTCTCGGATTTCATCAAAAATATCTTAATTTGTGTTCCGAAGACAAACGAAGGTCTTACGGGTGTGGGACGACATGAGGGTGAGTACTTAATGACAGAAATTTCATTTTTGGATGAACTAACCCTTTAAGCCCCCTTAAAGTATAATTAGAAAGTCATTTCTTTAAAGTTGCCATAGTCTTTTACGCTATATATATATATATAAAAAATTCCATAAAACACCTCCAGAATTATACTTTGGAGGCCCTGTGTGATGCTGCAGCAGCTAATTGAGAGTGTAAGTGAAAATCAAGACTTCCACCTCTCCTTTCTACGCTCCCTGACTTGAACGATGATAATCAACACCCCTCTATTTTCCTGGCTGATGGCAAAACATCGCAGCTGCACGATAGTGCCCTCTAGCAGATGAAAGGAAGAAGACAACTGGTAACTAGATTTGTTGGAATGGCTTTGGATTGAAAAGGATGTTCCAGAGGAAGAGTAGCCTTACGTGTACGAGGGAGTCTCTAATGAGATCTATGATTTTGATATCCATGTTTTGCTCCATGCGAGGAGGAAGATTTGCAAGTGGGAAAAGGCAATATAGGTGGATTGTGAGAATGCTATGGATTCTTATGGGGAATACAGGGGCTGATACCTTCAACTCAGCTGGCCAGATTTCTATCTAATGTATAGACAGATGCAAATTCAGAACAAATGTAATTTCAAATTCTGTATATGATCTTTTTTCCCCCTCTTGCATTATTTTGCTCTATATTTGGGAAATATGTTCAACAATAGATTTTGCATTCTTTCTTTCAACATTGCTCCTTTAACATGGTTTGTTTGTAGTTTTGAGATATTGGTTATTTGCTTCAGGAAATGTGTCTTATAGGCTATCTGGGGGAAATGTGTATGAGTTTTATGTGCAGGGTATGAAATGAATTTACAAATTCAAGAGTGGAGAGTTATGTCCTTTGGGGTGTTATTTCAAACCATGTATAGACATATATATATATATAGCCTATCTAGAGAGCGAGAGAGAAATGATTCTTTCCATCACACTGAAACGATGTAGGTTAACTTTAGTTTCATTGCAAGCTTTGCCGTTCAGTTGCGTATACAGTAGCCTATGTTCTTTTAAATCCGGTATCCTGAACGGAACAAGCTGCTTTTAGCTGTTTCTTCCTCTCTAATATAATTTTTTCCATGCTTGATGACTTTGGTAAATGTCATTGGGGCGCGCACATCTCTTCCCTCAGACAGGAGAAAGCGTTCGAGGAGATGAGCGGCAAAATGTCAAGGAGACCTTCGCGTGCCAGCGGCTTTAAAACTTCACCCGCCTTCGCAAAGGTTATTTCACATTTTCGCTGATAATGAAAGAATAGTTACGATGGCTGTTGAGATGGGAGACTGTTCCCATCTAGTGATTTCAAAGACGAGCTGAAAATCAGAAAAGTTAAAAGTGCAGTAACCATTTTCAGCCGTTTTTCTAACTTTTTTTTTTTTTTTTTTTTTTTTTTTAGGATTGACAGGCGTAGAGCGTTTCTTATTGGCTAAAAATAAGTTTGTTTGTTTTAAAGACTCTGGTTGATACAAAGATGGTTGTGATATCTCAAGTCACCTATTGGAGTGATATCTGTCAGGTATTATATATATATTGTAGGCCCAATGTGTGGTATTCATAAAAATATTGCTTACTGCGCCTTTTGCCCAGTAGCCTACCTGTGAATTTATGAGATTATTAATTGAGATGAAACACTAGAAGTTTTGGCAAACTTGCATAAACAGGTTAGATGCTTATTTGGAGAAGCCTAAATTTGTCAGAGAAAGGTTTAATTTAATTGTGCCCCCTCCTGAAAGTAACATATCAATGATTAAAACTGCAATTATAAGCATGTGAGAGAAAAAGAAGTCAGTCTGCAAAGGTATATATATTTTAAATCACTGAAGCTTCACTCCATGCTATTCCTGTACCTATTTCCTGTAGAGACATGATTGGTCATATCTAAGTGACAGCAGTGCTGTATTCAGGAGCGATGACTATAAAACAGACTGATGTTTGGTGAATCAGGCTGTCCGTCACCCCAGGGGTCAGTCTCACAAATCAGTCATCCATCTTCCTGACCTCTGACCTCCCTGTGGGTGTGGGACTTTGTGTCAGATCGAACTGCAGGTAGAATATAATGAGTGTGTGAGAGGAGAAAGTGTCAGAGCGCTGAAGAAGATCTACCGCAGGTCAGACGAGGGATCAGCGTGGTCTGTAACAGAAACAGTCACACACACTGAGAGAGAATTATTAGCTCTCTGTCAAAACTTCTCTTAAATGATTTTCATGGTGCCACACACACTGGCCTCTATCAACAGAAGTGCTGTCTGCAATTTGCGATATCTGGAAATGGAAAAAATGGAAGGCATTTAGAGGAACCACTGTATGGTCTGTTATGATTCAATATGTCTTTCATGTATTTTTTTGTCGGGAAGATGAATGCAATCAGGCATATCAATTTTGCTTTGCAGATGATAAAGAATCAAGTGAAAAAGAAATCTCATGGACTTACACTGAAGAAGGAACCTAAGGCATATCTACAGACCAGAATATCACATGTCACATGACTTGGGCCAGCAAGCAGCCACCTAACAACCATCCGGGATACCCCTGCAACTGCATACCATCACCCTGGCAACCACCCACAACACTCTAGTATTAATGCATCACATTTTGCACAGGTAAGCATTCTTCACATTTTCTTCAGTTGGTATAAAATTCAAATTATTATTTACTATTTTTTCCCCCCAGTGATATGATAAAATGTTAGTCATTGATGAATATGGACATTTACCCAGACAATGGCAAACATATGTAGAGTACATATGCAAAAATCTGAGACTTTACCATTAGACTTAAAATCATATTTTTAGACAATGTAAATGTCAACATTAGCATGAATTTAACAACTTAATGCCTTTTATATTGAGTAATTTCAAATTGCACTCTCAGAATAAGCCTACAGCTATAAAATTCAGTGATCAGCTGCACGCTGTGTCATTTTTAGAGGGAACACATCAGTCTCATTAAATGTTTGTTTAACGTTACCATTTTCCTTGGAAGTTTTATGCCTTTGTCTTCCTTAACTTTTTATTTTAGTCTGTACTTGTATATTTATTGAGCTTAGGGTGAGTTGATTCTGATTGTCTTGATGAGAGAAGGGAGGATTGATGGGTAAATATTGTATATTTCTCAGAGAACGTGGTGATTGCTTTCGTCTCACAACAGAACTTTTATTATATTGCCTGGAATGTTATCTTAGAATAAACATCAGCTATAAGTGTTGCATTAATTAAAAAAAAAAAAAAAAATCTGATTGATCAAATGACAAGTTTAATAGTCTTTGTATCCACCAAATGCTCTCTTAAGCTTGAGAGGTGCAGTTCATTAAGCAAACATCAGCTACCCATAAATAGTTGTGAAACGATGATATTATCTCTTATCCATCCTAGATGTGCTTTTAATTAAGGCATACTTGTGCTGGATGAGTCCAACGTTCAACTATGTTTACTCCTCACAGAAAAATATTTTTAGAATTTTTTTTATGTGAACAAAACCAAACCCAAGTAATGTAATCAGCACACTTTCCCTTTAGTTTAAGGATGTTAAAACATCTGTTCCTGAAAGAGACATTTAATTGGGTTTTGTCGTTTTAACATGACAGAGTCTTGGGGCAAGTTCCTCTCCAACGATCTGATGATTGACACTATATTTATAATTAACAAGAACAAATTTGATTTATTTATACACCCATCACATCAGTGTTTCAAGAGAAAAATGGACGAACCATTTGCAAAATATCAGCGTTTCATCATGGAAGACTTGGAGATGTCATGGGATTTAAAAAGTGATTTTTATGGCCTTTATGGAAATCAATAAAAGTAAAATAGTTTTAATAAAATAAAAATAGTAATTTATTAATAAAGTTTCAAATATTAAAAATATTAGAATGTCCTGTTTGTGAGTGTGATGTTATATATATATAAATGACAGGTCATTTTTTTGTCCAAAGGCCTTAATAATAATAAAAAACAAAGATATAACATCCAAAGTATGTAAGGTAGTACAACTAGATCTCTTTTATTGAATCCAAAAGGTTTTTACAGAAAAGATTTTGAAGTGTCAAAAGGTCATTCGGTTTAACTGTCCAAAGGCCAATACAGCCATTTCATTTGTGATTAAAATATCTTAAAATGTAATAAATGTATATATTTTTTATTCTGGCATTATTTTATAACATTATATATCCACATAATGCAAAATGGTATAAATTATGTGTTGTAGAAGTCATTGCTTTGTTATGAGAAATAATGTCCGGAAAAATGACTTTCATTGATGTCATTTGGAGTAACCAATATAAAGGGACCATTTTGGATCAAGTCATGTGGTCAATATCATGTGACAGGATGTGACATCATTCAGACACCTGCAAAGGACCACATGGTTGTGAAGCAAAGTAACTAACTCTCTCTTAACTATTTAAAAAATTCATGTTTTCACTTGCTCATACGCATGTCCCGAAACATCAGGTCATTCGGTACAACTGCTATAAAACATAGAAAATTTTGTAATATTTTAAAAACTTGTACTAAATATAAAATGTTTGATTGTGCTTTTGCTAGCTAGCTAGATTTTTGCCTGTTAGCATTGTTTGAAAATATAATTTGGTCTAACCAAAAGTGTCATTCTATAAAACCGAAATTTTGGTTAAACTGAATGACAAATTTTGTCCATCTTGTAAAAAATGGCAAAAGCAGTGTTATTTGATTATAAAAAACATATATTCTCATTGTTAACACTTAATAAAACTTCATTATATATTCAATATATATATTTCCAGTAATCACAAATGACAAGAAAAGTCATGGAACTTCGTTGGTCAATAGGTGTGGGAATCCTGAAATTTTTCTAGACATACATATAACAGGGGCATTTCCTCTGAGTAGGAAAGGGAGGCGGTGTCTTCTCAAAAAAACTGGATGAGAAAATAATCAATATTACAAAAAAAAAACCCCATAAAAAACAATGCAAATATTACAAAATGTGACATTAAAAAGTGTAAAAGTCACTAGTTTTTATAAAGTAACACTGTCAAACAGTGACACCTGCAGGTGAAGTTACAGCAGGAGGCTTGCCTCCTCTGTTCCAATTGACTTAAAACAGACACCCTAATGAGTGCAGTGGGTTTAGCAGGGGGTAATTGAGAATGAATGGGGGAAAGTCATGTAAGAGGAGGCAATGCCTCTGTTGCGCTTTGATTGGACATGATCAATTATGATTGGATATGATTGTTTGACACGATAAATCCCGCCTCTTGTTTTCGTGCGCATTCTCATTGGCCTGAATGAAGACAATGATGGTGTTAATGGGAAGACTAATTAAGAAGTAAGTAAAACAACTCAGCCATTTCACTGCTTTATGTCATGTCAAAATCAAACTCAAAATGAGCTGAAAACATGATGACTGTGGGGGTTTTAAGTGAGCAATCATCTTAGGGAAATTAAAGGTACATCTTTGTGTCTGTGACAGTGTCAGACTGACTGTGAGCTTGATGACTGCTGGAAATTAGTTGACTATTAAAAAGAAAAGCAAAACATTAGTTCACAAATAATATATATTGTTTAAATTGTTACTGTCCTTAGTTATTATTTTGGAAAACACTAACTTGATGAAATTTATACTTGGTTTTAATAAATAGAACATTACATAGTTATTGCAAAAAAGTACAAAAACACCACTGACATATAAATACAGGATTTGTATAGATACCAAACAACGTTATCAGTATTTTTACATTACAGTTAGCCACATGCTGGTTAAAAGTCAAGTCAAGTCAAGTCAAGTCACCTTTATTTATATAGCGCTTTTTACAATGCAGATTGTGTCAAAGCAGCTTAACATTGATAACTGGTATATAATTTTAGCTGCACAGCAGCTCTTAAAGAATAGTGTCAATGTCGGCAGATCAAAGCACTGTTGAATATCAAATGTCAAGTGTCCCCAACTAAGCAAGCCAAAGGCGACAGCGGCAAGGAACCCAAACTCCAACAGGTGACATCAGATGGCAAACAGGTGGCAAATAGACTTCTGTGTTAAAATGGAGAAAAAAACCTTGGGAGAAACCAGGCTTAGTCGGGGGGCCAGTTCTCCTCTGGCGAACAGTGCTTTGTTACGATTCAGGTTGCTATCTTATGTCTGATAGGATCGCAACATTCAAAGTATTTATTCCAGTTCAGTCCAGTTGAGGATCGTATTCATCACACCGGTATGGACGGTTTGTTGAGGAGCTGTGGCACTGGCTGTTGTGTCGATGAGGCCTTCACAATGGATGATCTAGTTGACTCAATCTCTGCTGATACTTCAGGGTTGCGTTGTGGTCGCGTCAAGGCGCCGGTCCTCGGTCTCACCTGGATACGGCCCGGATCTGGTTGACTACGGTAAACCTCGGGTTAAACAGAAAGACTAATATTAGCGTAGATGCCATTCTTCTTCTGATGTAACGAGTACATCTGGTGTTATAGGAAGTGTTCCCGGTTCCGCCTGACCTAATTTATGCAGCCTAATAATCCTTTAACGGATTTGAAAATATAAATTGATAATGTGTTATGTGTATGCCAGGTTAAAGAGATGCGTTTTTAGTCTAGATTTAAACTGACAGAGTGTGTCTGCCTCCCGAACAATGCTTGGAAGATTGTTCCAGAGTTTAGGTGCCAGATAGGAGAAGGATCTACCACCTGCGGTTGATTTTGATATTCTAGGTATTATCAGCTGGCCTGAATCCTGAGATCGCAATAGACGTGAAGGACTATAATGCTTTAAGAGCTCGCTCAGGTACTGGGGAGCTAAACCATTTAGTGCTTTGTAAGTAATTAGCAAGATTTTAAAATCTATACGATGTTTAACAGGAAGCCAATGCAGTGTTGACAGAACTGGGCTAATATGGTCATACTTCCTAGTTCTAGTAAGAACTCTAGCTGCTGCATTTTGTACGAGCTGTAGTTTATTTATCAAGCGAGCGGAACAACCACCCAGTAGAGCGTTACAGTAATCTAGCCTTGAGGTCATGAACGCATGAACTAACTGTTCTGCATTTGTCATTGAGAGCATATGTCGTAGTTTAGATATATTTTTAAGATGGAAGAATGCGGTTTTACAGATGCTAGTAACATGGCCTTCAAATGAAAGATTGGTATCAAAGAGCACACCCAGGTTCCTAACGGACGACGAAGACTTAACAGAGCAGCCATCAAGTGTTAGACAGTATTCTAGGTTATTACGTGAAGAGGTTTTTGGTCCAAAAATTAGAATCTCTGTTTTTTCTGAATTTAGAAGTAGGAAATTACTGGTCATCCAATTTTTTATATCAGCTATGCATTCTGTTAATTTTGTGAGTTGGTAAGTTTCGTCAGGGCGCGAAGAAATATAGAGCTGAGTATCATCAGCGTAACAGTGAAAACTAACGCCATGCTTCCTAATGATATCTCCCAAGGGTAGCATGTACAGAGTGAAAAGCAACGGTCCTAGTACTGAGCCTTGCGGTACTCCATATTGAACCTGTGATCGATATGACCTCTCTTCGTTTACTACTACAAACTGATAACGGTCAGATAAGTATGATTTGAACCATGACAATGCAGTTCCACTAATGCCAACATAATTTTCGAGTCTATTTAAAAGAATGTTGTGATCGATAGTGTCAAATGCAGCACTAAGATCCAGTAACACTAATAGAGAGATACAACCACGATCTGATGATAAGAGCAAATCATTAGTAATTCTAATGAGAGCAGTCTCAGTACTATGGTACGGTCTAAAACCTGACTGGAAATCCTCACAGATACTATTTCTGTCTAAAAAGGAACATAGTTGTGATGATACTGCCTTTTCTAGTATTTTTGACAGAAAAGTGAGATTTGAGATTGGCCTGTAATTGACTAATTCTCTAGGATCAAGTTGTGGTTTTTTAATAAGAGGTTTAATAATAGCCAGCTTAAAACTTTTTGGTACGTATCCTAGTGATAAAGATGAATTGATGATATTAAGAAGAGGATCTATGATCTCTGGAAGCATCTCTTTCAATAGCTTAGTCAGCATAGGGTCTAACATACATGTTGTTGATTTTGATGATTTAATAAGTTTAGACAATTCTTCCTTTCCTAAAGCAGTAAATGAATTTAATTTTTCCTCAGGGACACTACAATGCACTGTCTGACGCAATACTGTAGTAGACGGTTGCATGGTTATAATTTTTTCTCTAATATTATCAATTTTACAAGTAAAGAAGTTCATAAAGTCATTACTGCTGTGCTCTTTGGAAACATCAGAAGTTGAAGCTTTATTTCTTGTTAATTTAGCCACTGTATCAAATAAATACCTAGGGTTGTGCTTATTTTCTTCTAAAAGTTTTGAAAAATAGGCAGATCTAGCAGTTTTTAAGGCCTTTCTGTACTCAATCATTCTCTCTCTCCACGAGATGCGAAAAACTTCTAGTTTTGTTTTCTTCCAGCTGCGCTCCACAAAGATGTGGATGCTTTTCCCCTTGTTGTAGTTTGTTACTGTGAGTCTGAATTTAATTTTATATCATTACTTTTGACATGACCTTTCATGACCTAACCTGCTGTCCAATAGCCTTACATTACTAAGACCAATCAGATACCTCGCCTGACACATGCTCAGTGGTGCTGACAGGTGGAGTAGATTGTCGTTGGGGAATGGCCCTGTTTTGATTGGATTATGAGCCGAGTGTGCTTGTGACTGATCGGATTAAAGCGAGCACTTAAAGTTGATTGGGTTACAGTGATGGATGGCCTCAAATGTTGACAGCACCTATCTCTGTTTCTGGCACACAGTTTCTGCCTATGTGTATTTCTAGAGATCATGTGTAGAAAAGAACATCAGATGCCAGACATATTAGAAAATGAGGAGATGGCATGTCTGATGTGATATTTTGAGGGACAGTACTTCTTTGCTGAATGTAGACAACATTATTTCATGGAAATGTGATTCTCTTTGTCCCCCTCCCTCCATCTCTCACACACTCCTACAAAGGTCATCCGTGTCCCTGCAGTTTAGAGCTGCATTGGGTGCTGCGTGATCTCAGGATCAAATCCATATTAATAGCTGTGAGGTGGTGCAGTACATTAGCCTGCAGACATTAGCCTGAGAATGATATCAGAGTTCAGTGTGTGTGTGTGTGTGTGTGTGTGTGTGTGTGTGTGTGTGAAGACACTGTGAGCAAGCTGAACTTAAACAGGGCACTGCAAAATAGAGAGTTTTTGTAACTAGAGATCTAACAACATAGATTTAATGTTTTAAGAGTCTAATAACTGATATGCAGGAACATTTTTTTACTGTTTTTCTGATTCAAAGATAACTAAATAATGATTAAACTATAATGAAAAGCATTTTGAATATTTTAATAATAATCACCATTGTTTGTATAATGCTACATGTCAAAGGATTAAATGAAGGGTTAAAATGAAACTTTTGTCATTAATTACTCTCGTTCCAAACCCTCAAGACTTTTGTTTATCTTCTGAACACAAATTAAGATATTGTTGATGAAATCTGACAGCACTCAATTCATATGGATTAGTTTTACAATGTCTTTATGAACTTATTGAAGCGTCAAGGTTCTAGCTGTGTAGCTGTCAAAGGAGGGACAGAAAGCTCTCAGATTTCATCATAAATATCTTCATTTGTGTTTCCGAGATGAACGAAAGTCTTACAGGTTTTTAAACGACATGAGGTTGAGTAATTGATGACAGAATTTTCAATTTTGGATGAACTAACACTTTAATAGTCTAATTGTTATGAAAAAGTGAAAGAAAAAAAAAATAGGGAAACATTAAATTAATGAACCAGTGAACACTATTGTTTCTGTGTGAACACACCGTGGTTTAATGATAATGGAGGCGTGCAGTGTTGGGGAAAGTTACTTTTAAAAGTAATGCATTACAGTATTGCATTTTTCCCTAAAAAAGTAACTAATTGCATTACTTAGTTACTTTTTATGGAAAGTAATGCATTACATTAATTTTGCGTTTGTAACGAAGCGGGACTCAGGCAGGGATCCATATGCAAAGCTTTATTGCAAGGTGAGCGTAGTCGTACAGGCATGGTCTAACAGGAACAAACAGGTACAGCAAAGGACAGGCAGAGATGTGGTCAGGATACAGGCAGTAGATCAGGGCAGGCAGATATCGTTCACAGGTCAGATAACAATAAACAGTCCAAAGGCAGGCAGCAGGGAATCAGTAACAGGTAACCAGACAGGATCGATAACAGGCAGACAGACAGGATAAATAAACGCTCAGAATTATAACAACAGTTAACAAGACTTCGCCATGAGGTGGTGTGTGAGTGAGTCTTAAATAGTCCAGATAATAGGCTACAGGTGTATGTGGCAACGGGTGATTGGTGTGGAGTGTGCATGTGACTGGCAAGGAGGATTCGGGGAACTGTAGTCCGGGAACTGACAGGTACTGACGGTGATCGTGACAACGTTACTTTTTCTCACCTGGGCTGGGCTTGCTTGTTTGTTTTTAATAACAACAAAAAGTTCTATTTTTGGCAAATGTAAAGGTCCTTTCACACCAAAAGTGAAATAAATAAGCCTCAGGCTGAAGGAAATGCAAATTCATGCCTGTACAGAGGGCGAGGGCAAGGCGCAGTCCAAAAAACCTTTCAGCTGTGCTGCCATTCAAAGTTCAACACACTTACTTCAGCAATAAATATATATATATATATATATATATATATATATATATATTTAAAAAAAAAAAGAAGTCATTTTTGCTTATTCGTATGGTTGAACTGAATCATTGAAAGTCAGCAACAAAGACACTGGTTAATAAACTGAGATTAAACTTAAAGTATATTTGTGTAATTTAATATATTTAATTATTGCCGGTTTGTGTAATATTCTGAGACATTTTACTGTTTTTATTAATTTTGAGTAGTTCTGAATCTGTTTTGTTGTTGTTGTTTTGCAAGTGAGATGAGTAAATGCTTACTCTCATTTAGTCTAGAACTACAATAGCCATCATGTTCACACATCGCCTCTTCACTTACGATTTCTCTCAACATGATGACAGGAGAGGTGTCAGTCAATAAATGGAAAAACAAAGTAACTTGCGTTACTTATTTGAAAAGTAACTCAGAAAAGATATTTTAATGTGACTTTAAAAGTAATGCGTTACTTTACTAGTTACTTGAAAAAAATATCTGATTACATAACTGGAGTTACTTGTAATGTGTTACCCCCAACACTGGTGGCGTGTTATTCAAACCTGGGGTACGTTTCCCATACAATGACGTAACTTGCTACTTAACCACCATATGATGCATCGATGAAACCAACAAGCTAGTCAAGACTGTTTCCTGAAAACGTAGCAACTTTGTTGCACATGATCGCATGATGTTGTTTTTCGAACCACATTAGTTCAACAATAGTTAATGACATCACACAGGTGGCATTCTAGATAACGAACATGGCATCTGAAGACTACTTCAGTATTTTTGTTCTCCATTGTTTTGCCTATATTTCCAGATGTTCAGTCGCAAGTTCCCTCTTACTAGGCTTACTAGAGCATGTACGCACATATGCACTCTTCAAAAATGCGGCTTTAATTCTTTTTACAAACTAAATGACGCAGAATGGATTTTGTATATATTTGGAATGAAAGATATGTACTGTATGTTGCTTGCTTGTTTTGCTCAAGAGCATGATCTATGTAAGTCCACATGTCATACTAACAAGAAAATATGCTTCTAACCACAGGTTGAGAGCTGGATGTCCCAACAACACAACTTTGTGCTGTGTTGTGGGTTGTTCATTTGAACTATGGTTTCGGTAAACACTGAATCATTGAACTATGCTGGTAACGATGGACTTGCGACCATATTTGCCTAACAATGCTTTTGGGAAATGCTCCCCAGATTGGTATTTTTTGGAGAACCACCAGAAGTTTATCAGATGACCCAATATTTAAGAACCAATAACTGATTAAAGGGATAGTTCATCAAAAAATGTCATTAGTTACTCTCATGTCGTTCCAAACCCGTAAGACTTTCATTCATCTTTGGAACACAAATTAAGATATTTTCAATGAAATCTGAGAGCTTACAGCTAAACAACTGACACTTTGATGCTTCAAAAAGTTCATAAAGGGATCTTAAAACTACATGAATCGAACGGTTTAGTCCAGTTTTTTGAAGAGACACGATTGCTTTTTATGATGAACAGATTGAATTTAGGCTTTTTTTTTACCCTATCCACATTCATTTTATAACACAGTTCTGTTACCTTTTTTTGTCAGCAACTTGTGTTTATTCTGATTTCTCCTAAGGGATTTTAGTAGAAATTGCTGAGACACAATTGATGCCTAATTTAGAGCTCTATTAAGTCTCTGGAGCTATGAAAGAGCCAACTCTGAGCAATAAAAATCTACTCTGGGCTAACAATGTTAATTACTGATGAAGTATGCTATTTAATGATTCATGAAGGTGCGGGCAAGCAACAAACTAAACAGGTTTAAAACTGAATATGAATAAACAAAACTCAATAAACTAATTGAAATAATATGGCATGAGTGAACAAACACATTTATCAGATAATTTCTGTGACTAGCTCTGTGGAATAAGATGCTTGTTTGTGTGTGAGAACACCTCTCCACAGACATCTGGACAGACTGATGAGTTAAACAGGGTTAAATTTCTTTGTATTTGTCAGTCTGTTCCCAGATTAAAATCAACTGACTGTGTGGAAAAAAGGTACAATAATCCACACCAGCATCCTTCCAACTAACTTGGCATCTTTGCTGTTTTTGTTGATTGAAAGCCCTCCATCTTTTTTTTCTTCTTCACAGACAGAAGCAGGAAAAAGCAGGTCAAAATTTAAATAGCTCAAAATAGAACATCTGGCTGGGGCTCTGTCGCTCAGCTGTGTGTAATGAAATATGGAAATGGGGGGGGGGTTACTCTTCAAAGAGCGCTCGAGCCCCTCCGCGGCACACGGCCCCACCATGGGCTCGTGGCAGCCCCACCTCCCCGTCCGCACTGCAGCGTGCCGAGCGTCCAGGTGCCTCTGTGCTGGCACCACCAGTTCGTTAGTGCCTCCAGGCTGGCAGAGCCGGCAGCTGGCATCATTAAACTTCAAACCAAGCCGTGGTACCGCCGTGCCAGACCCGGACCACCCGTTTGGCTAGTGCTGCCAGCAGCTGATTAGCGTCATGCTATAGCAGTCCCAACCCACCACCGCTCACCTGAATACAGTTCACACACTAACAAACTCACAGCTCACCTGATATTGCAGAGTATTTGTGATGTTAAGGTGGCTTGAACATACGTTATATTTCATGATAATCTCTGTTTCACTCTAGCTCACTTTCTGTTCGATATTACAGGGGTAGTTCGACCAAAATCGCCCCCTATATCCTTATATAACCACAGTGGACATTATTGAGTGCACTCGTTCAATCCCATAATGCAGTACAATAATGAGTGTACAACCGATGTACAACCTAGCCACTAGAGAAGACATGCACTGTGAACATTGCGCGAATGAATTTCCATGTCTAGCTGGAAGATTGCGTCCCCAACCTTCACCCCCAACCTCATTTTCTTTCACTCCCCTAAAGCGGACTACATAGGCCTAAGTGGAGTAATGTAGGGAATAGTGAATCAGAGTATGGGGGTGATTTTAGACACATCTACTATGGTCTTCATTTTTTCGCTCTCATTCCAAACCTGTATGGCTTTATTTATTAAGTGGGGATATTTTGAATAATGTTGCCTACTGGTAAAACAACCATAAAAATATTTTAAAAGTACTTCAAACGACTTGTGCACTAAGTCTTCTGAAGTGATATGATATTCCCTTACAGAAAGCTGTTATCCATTAAAAATAGATAATTGAATCACTGACTTGAAAACTAATCAGTTTGATTCTTGAACGAATCATTCATCTTGGTCTTTCCTCATGGATGTCAAGTTGTTTAGTAGCTACATAAACGGCCTATTTAATTTTCTTCAAAGCTACTAGACCTGGAACATAGCATACAAGTCATTTTATGATACATTTAAAGGGATAGTTCACCCAAAAATAAAAATTATCGGTAACACTTTATTTTACAGTGCCATAGTTACTACATGTACTTACTATAGTAATAACAGTAAATTATGCATAATTACTAGTAACTAACCCTAAACCAAACCCTAACCCTAAGTGTAACTCTATAGTAAGTACATGTAGTTAATTAATAGTACTCAGTACTTATTTGAGTAATTACAATGTAACTACGGCACTGTAAAATAAAGTGTAACCAAATTATCCCATGATTTACTCACCCTCAAGCCATCCTAGGTGTATATGACTATCTTCTTTCAGACGAACACAATCAGAGATATATTTAAAAATATCCTTAGTCCTCCAAGGTTTATAATGGTTGTGAATGGGGGGGCCACATTTTGAAGTAAAAAATAATGCATCCATCCATAAAAAAAGTAATCCATACGACTCCAGTTGGTTAATAAAGGCCTTCTGAAGAGAAGCAATGCGTTTTTGTAAGAAAAATATTCATATTTAAACCTTTATAAATTCAAATAACTAGCTTCTGGCGGACGACCGTACCCAGAATGCGTAAGTCGATTTGCAGCGGAAGAGTATCCTTTGACCTGACGCACAACGTAATGACAAACACGGAGGCGCAGAGGATAGAGCAAAACAAATCACCGGTCCCAGATTACAAGTCTCAAATGATCAGTTTTAAAGAGAAATTTCATAGCTTTATTAACCCAGTGGAGTCATATGGATTACTTTTTTTATGGATTGATGCATTATTTTTGACTTCAAAACGCGACCCCCCATTCACAACCACTATAGACCTTGGAGGATTAAAGATATTTTTATATATATCTCAGATTGTGTTCGTCTGAAAGAAGATAGTCATATACACCTAAGATGGCTTGAGGGTGAGTAAATAATGGGATAATTTTCATTTTTGGGTGAACTATCCCTTTAAGGGTGGTTCATGCCGTTTTTCCATTCCATTTTTCATTGCTTTCCCAGTGTTTTTCTACCAAACGTGCACTAGACGGACATGTTTGAATATTGCGTCTTGCATGTTTTGCAGCGTCTTGCGAATGACATGAGGCTTTAAAAACATGGTGGTAAAGCTGATTTTTTTTTCAAACACAAAAACGCATTCTGTGTAAATGGCCTCTTATGGTGCTCTTTTGGAGCACAATAATCATCCCTCATTCACTTTGAAAACAAACAGCGATCAGAATATTCTCCAAAAATGCACGTTCTGTGTTCCACAGAAAAAAATAAAGTAATACAGTTTTAGAACGACATGCAAGTGAATGAATGATGACTGAATTTTCATTTTTTTGGCTTAACATATCCTTTAACTTGATTGACCCTCTTGTTTTTCCTGTTCTTTCTACTCTCTCCGTGCTGGCTGGCGTTCACGCTGACTTCATAGTTACTCCCTGAGCGTGTAATTAAGTCGTGAATGATAACGGTTCAATTATTTGCCCAAACGTGTCTCTATGGATTCATTACACACTCACTGATGATGGAGAGTCCCCTGACTCATTCCACAGAGAGGAAAGCAGGAAAAAAGAGAGATGATGATTTTGACGGCTTTGTAATTATGGCATCATTTTCTCTTTCTAAATCAAATAGGTGTGATATTTTTTGTGAGAACGGTGTGTCAGTAGAATGACTGATCTGTTGACATTTGAAGGTAAATAAGGAGAATGGCATTTAAGGGTTGGTGAGAAACGTCATGATTTTGATATTAAAAAATAAATTAAAACGCTCTTTTCCAAAGCATTAAGAAAAAGCATTTTTCCTCCACATTAATCTTTTATGCCAAAATAAATAACTAAAATAGATAAAATTATTAATTATAATAACATTAACAATAACAACACAAACATAATAATAATGCAATTTTTAATAGACATATTAAATGTTCAGCAAGAACAAATGGATGTTCATGTGTCTATACTTTTGGCCTTATGATGTAAGTGTTCATTGCAGTGTTCAAATCAATATGTTGTAAATTGAAAACAAAGAACCCCTGAAAATGCATTTTAAATCTAGATTTTACAGGATTAATTTTGCTCCCTGGTTTGTGAAAGCCTGGTTTCCAACTGTTTCTCTGGACCCCTGGGAAGAAGTCTTGTGGTGACCTCCCATCATGCTTTGCAATGCCTTTGACTGTTGTCATGGTGATATGGCCCTACTGCCTAAGCCAGTGGTCATTCTGAGTCTCGCAGGCTGTCATTCCACACAGCGGGAGACTTCGAGCTGGCTGAATCAGTCCATGCTCGAGAATCGTGAGTCCATTTTACCCAAAATGGCTGACTATCTGGTTTTATCGTCATAAAGGGGTTGAGGGTATTCTGCTCTTGGCTGCAAACCCACAGCGCTTATGAAGAAAGTGTCTACTGTTGCAGCCAAGACTGCAGTATGTCTATTTTATGGGACGGGTGAGGATTGCTTAATGTGCCATTGTGTATCCGGCGGGAGCCATGTTGACGGACGCGAGGCGAAATGACGCAGTTCCGTGGCTGTTGTGGAAGATCTTCCTTTAGTCATAACTCAGACATACTGGTAACGAGCGTGTGCTTATGAACACGTGTGATAAAAAAAAAAAACTGGAACAGTTCTGAACCGAGATATTCCCTGACAGGAAATGAGACAGATGTAGGTCTCATGGACCCTTTAGAGTTGCCTAATTATTTATTTATTTATTTTCGTGTTTATTAAGGGCTTTATACTGCCTCCTGTGTCGGCGCTTGTTTTGTCCCCATAGAGGAAGCAGTCATTGATGTTCATTTGGCTGCTGTTGAACGCCCTCCCTCACATGTGTGGTATTAGTCGACATGAATGCGATCGGTGAAAATCAACATGCGGTACGGTTTGCAGTAAGTTCAACAAATTAACAACATTAGGTCCTTTAGGACAGATCCATTCTCATGGATTAGAGTCATTTACTGGAATTGAACCAGTCACCCACAGGATGAGAAATACAGAAACTATCTAATCAACTTGTGTAGTGTAGATGTTGTGAAATACTGCCGTGCAAAACACACACAGAGCACCCTAGATACACTGACAATTACACAATGCCTATAACACAGAGAAATGGAAAAAATAAAATAAAAAATAAATTCTTGCTTGTCCAGTTGGAATACTGCTCATAGGTTGCTCTTTTTTAAAACTTCAAAAGGTTAGTGGAGTTTCTATTTAGTTTTGTTTAGGTATCAACATTGTCACATTCCAGGATATTGACAATACAGACAATAGATGTGAACAGGCACAGAACTTGTTATTAATTTTGTGAAATCTTTTATTTTTAATGTTTTATGTTTGGGGTCAGTATGTTTTTTTCAAAGAAATTAATACTTTTTATCAGCAAGGATGCATTAAATTGATCAAATGTTACAGTAAAGACAATTGTCTCTCGTTTTGAATAAATGTTATTTTGAACTTTCCATTCATCAAAGAATCCTTAAAAATGTATCCCGTTTCCACAAATATTTTAGGCAGCAAAACTGTTTTAAACATTGGAAATAATAAGAAATGTTTCTGGAGCAGCAAATCATCATATTAGAATGATTTCTGAAGGATCATGTGACACTGAAGACTGGAGTAATGATGCTGAAAATTCAGCTTTGCCATCACAGGAATAAATTATATTTTGAAAAATAAACAGTTATTTTACATTGTAATAAAGTTTTGCATTATTACTGTTTTACTATATTATCATTCAAATAAATACAGCCTTGGTGAGCATTAGAGGCTTCTTTCAAAAACAACAAGAAAAAAAATCTTACAGAACACAAACTTTTGAATGGGAGTATATAAAAAACAATGAAAAAACCAAAGAAGTTCTCAATTGACAAATTGGATATGACCTCATTTTTAGATTAATATAGATCAATTTTAAATAGTTCAACCAAAAATGAAACATTTGCCATCATTTACTCACCCTCATGTTGTTCCAAACCTGAATAACTTACTATTCTTCTATGTAACACAAAAGGCAGAATGAAAGCCTCAGTCATCATTTACTTTCTCATCTCCTTTTGTGTTCCAGAATGTCATATGGGTTTGGATGAATATGATTTTCATTTTTGGATGAACCCAAAGAATCCTTTAAAGAATCCCTTTTTCTGTGATTTATATTGGCTGTGGGGTTCTTCTTTTCCATTTTAAGACCGTTCGATTTTGAAGATTTCACTTCCCTGTGCTATTTGTGACTACAAATCAATTTTACGCTTCTTAATTGCTCACGCGAGGATCTCTGTTGTCATTCATTTGGTCTTGACCCTCTCTGTAAGCAGTTAACCTGTGCTACTGTGAAGGGTCCAATTTGAGCAGGCCAGAATGGACCGCAGGGACAGACCGTGGGGAGGAGCGGTGAGAATACATCAGAACCTCTGGACTCCATCTGTCACCATGGAGACAGCAGAGAGGGTGGAGGTTTGCGGGACAAGTGGAAGACAGGTGGACCCACCCCACCAGATGCTGTGACATCAAACACCTGTGCCGATGCTGTAGACAAACTTTCTTTATCTCTTTCTGTTGCTCCATCAGTCCTTCAGGTCTGTATGTATGTATATATGTATATATATATATATATATATATATATATATATATATATATATATATTTTTTTTTTTTTTTTTTTATATATCGCCATCATTCATCTGTTCCACTGTGTTTCTGGTGTCACAGTTCATGGGATTGTTTGTTTCCCATTTGATCGCATTTAACATTAAAGTCCATAGAGGGCGCTATTACACTGAGCGGGGACTCTTCATGGCTTCCAATGGGACATTGAGACATGTGGCTACTTCCAGCGTCTTTTGCGAGGTTGTGGGGTGTAATGCATTATTATTCTTGACTGGTCCTCACAGGAATCAAAGCGCAAGGCCTTTTATATTTTTATACACTACCACCCCCTCAGTCTCCACGCTGAACCAGCCCTGGACTCGCGATTGCCACTGACCCATAGAGAAAGACAGAAAGAGAGAGAGGGATAGAGAGAGGCAGAAGGAGAGAAAGCCCACATTACAGATTCCAATGAACAGGCCTTTTCCATTTAGTTGTAAATTGATACAAAGACTGGACAAGAATTTTAAAAAACAGGCAATCACCCGTGCTTGATTAGTCTTTGTGTTGCCAATTATCCATTACTTCTCTGTTGCAAACCGTCATCATAGGCTTGACTGCTTCATTCCCTTGTAGAAATATGGTCTGTATGGCAGTCAAGACAAAACCATGTTTCTAGATTAGGGTTTTGCAGATAACAAGGCAAATTATTGGCAAATAGGTACTACTTGGCCCCCACTCTGTGTATTTTGCACATTTATTAATTTATTAATTCTCATAAACTCTTAATTAGTTCCTGAAAACATTAAGAAAGTCTGAAGGTTTCTCAGGTCATGTCAAGTGTGCCCATCCCCATTTTAAACAGGGTTTACTGTGATGATGATTGCAAGATTGCAAGACGGTAGTTCAAACAAAAGACACAAAGTACACAGCAAATTATAGCAGCACATTGTATATACACTCACCGGCCACTTTATTAGATGCTTGCTAGTACCAGATCGAACTCCCTTTTGCTTTCAGAACTGCCTTAATTCTTCATGGCATAGATTCAACAAGGTGTTGGAAACATTCCAAACATTTTGGTCTATATTAACCAAAACGATAACATCACGCAGTTGTTGAAGATTTGTCAGCTGTAGATCCATGATGTGAATCTCCCGTCCCACCACAACACAAAGGTACTCTGTTGGATTGAAATCTGATGACTGTGGAGGCCATTTGAGTACACTGAACTCAATGTCATGCTCAAAAAAAAAAAAACAGATTGAGATGATTTGAGCTTTGTGGCATGGAGAGTTGTCCTGCTGAAAGTAGCCATCAGAAGATGGGTAGACTGTGGTCATAAAGGAATGGACATGGTCAGCAACAATACTCAGGTAGGCTGTGGAATTTAAAGACGCTCCATTGATACTAAGGGGCCCAAAGTGTTTCAAGAAAATATCCCCCACACCATTATACAACCAGCATGAACAGTTGATACAAGGCGCGATGGATCCATGCTTTTATGTTTGGTCCTCAGGGGGATTTCGCCGTATTTGTGGAGTGGGTGCTGGTGAACAAGGGATCTGCTTTCACCATCTGCCCTATGGAGGATGACACCAGACCCAAAGCCCAGCCAGCCACCTCCCCCACTCTGCATGGAGCGAATGCCTGAGCCCACCGCAGATGGAGAGCCCAAGCCTGCCTTGATGTATGAGCCAGATAAAAGGACTGAGCCAACCATCGCCCTGGAGCCTGAGCCCCATAGTGAGTCTGACCAGGTGTGTGAGCCAGCAACATCATCCGTCCCTGTGGAACTGCTTGTGGAGTACGAGGGCGTGGAGGAAAGCCCCGCCCACACTCCCATTGTTGAGAGTGAGCTGCAGCTAGCCCCTAATTTTTTGGAGGAAATGGAGGAGGATAATTCCTTAAACCTTCCGTCCCTGCTGGCCCCGCCCAGCTCCAAGTCTCCTGTGTGTCCGCTGGTCTCGCCCAGCTCCAAGTCTCCTGTGTTTCCTAGAATCCCACCCAGCTTCCCTTTCCCACCCCCTCTTCCAATAACAGCCAATTCCTTGGCCTCGGCACCACCTCCGCTGTTTTCCTTTAGTTCCTCAGCTCCTCCTCTGACTCCACTCTGCTCCACGGATACACCTCAGGCCTTACATAAGGATCCCCTGGCTTCGCGTCCAGCCGCTGAGGCCGATCACTTCACCTCGGCTCGTCAACCAGTCGGCTCCACCTTATCTCCTCCCTCCCTCGGCTCCAACTAGGACCATCTCTATTAAGGCTCCACCAGGCTCCTTCGTCTCTCCAGCTTTACTTTGGTAAGACGTCGCTCTGCCTGTGCCATGGATTTCTGGGTCATCAGCTGCGTTTTGTCCCTCCACTCATCTGGCTCCGTCTACATCTTCCTTCGCTCCGGAAAGGGAACAACAGGTAACATGTATGTTCTGTTTTGGTCTAGTTTTCACTGTTTCCTCTTTTGGTTTGCCTGTGTTAATTGATCATTTGCTCATTAGTTTCCATGGTTGTTAATTAGTTCCATGCACCTGTTTCTGTTCAGCTGATTACCACTTCTATTGTATTTAAGCCCTTAGTTCTCCCTAGTGTTTTGTCATGCATTAATGTTGCATATTTGGTTAGTGGTTATTATTCCTGTTCCTGTATTCTCCTGAGTCATTTTATTAAAGAATATATATTGAATTATCCGTCATCTTGTTTACTGACCAGCATATCATAACATTTTCATTGTGCATTTTTACTATCTCTAGACTTCAGTGTGTTTAACAAATATAAATATTGTTCCATAAGAAAAAAAAAACAAAACAAGAAATATAGATTGTACTTACTTATTCTCCCATTTCTTATTGGTGTGGGGTTTACGGAAAGATGAGAGGAGAGGAATAATTCATTCAGGCCTGATACTTAAGAACACCAGCCGGATATAATGAGACGACACTGTTCAAATTTGTGTATAAGAGACAATTATGTGAAACCTTAGCATTGGAGCAGACAAGTCATTAGGCCCAAGTTTTGAGGCGGTAATAATGAGCATTTTAAAAGCTCCCCCGATCATGTCATATTAAAACATAGCAATTCTCTCTTTCCTGTTTTTCTGTCGCCAGGGTGAGGATACGTGTTAAGATAAATATTAGATAGTCTTGGCAATTACCCACGCTTTCGTATTGGAATAACAAGCTTGCTGTGTTTATACATAAAATTTACCAAGACATAAGTCCAGGTGCATGCTGGGTAGGCGCCAGGGGAATACAGAGTTTGAGCATTAGCCTTTTGCATGTCTGTCTCCTCCTCCGCAATGCAAAAAGTCATGTGTTACTTATGGTAAAGTGATAAAATAAAGTTAATGATGCCTGAATGAGAGATCCCATGCAACAAATCAGTTACAAAGATAGTGACGGACCAGACACATCAATGTGGTCTTAAAAAGATCAGATCAAAGCCCATAAACTTTAAATAAATATGAACATTACACTGACCGCATTGTTTAATGATACCAGTCATGTTTCGTAGCCATTTGAAAATGTGGTCAGGTAGATGGATTTCTTCCCGAATGTGTAAAACACAGAAATGGAATGAAGACATAAATGGTTTAGGCTGTTGTATTATTTGAGGAAAGGGTTTTTTTGTGCTGAAAGATAGGTGTAGAAAGTGTTGCAGGTGGGAAAAAAGTATTGTTGGGGGGAAAATTTTCATTTTCCACCTCGACAGCTTGTAATGGGATGGGCGATACCTGTGAGAACAGGAACTAAACTCACAATCAGAGCCTGGAAATGGCCCTGGCCCAGTAACCGAGGCGATTACCACGGAACCTCTGACTTTCCACTCAGCGTTTGTAGTGAAACGTTGTGGTCTGAATATCAATAGCTGTTCTGTGCTATTTCAAGCTTTTCTAGTGGCTAGAAGGAATCCCTCATCATTCATCTCAAGCGCAGGGGCGAACGAGGCGAGATTCCATTTTAACATAGGTGGAAAACAAGATTTAGGATCTTATTTTAAAATCATACAGTTCCCTGAGCTCTTTGATGACTTCCCTAACGATAAAGACCAGCTCAGTCCACTGTGGATTTCCTGTTTTTCCTTGCTGATAATGGTGGTTTGCATGAGTTTCAACAATGCTGGTTTACCAAAGTTTACATTTACATATTTAGCAGATACTTTTATTCAAATGAGCCTACAAATGATGCACATGACAGGCAGTTTGTCATATAAGCCAACATTCATAGTAAACATAGACAGGTTTAAAGTATAAAATGAGTACGCAACTTAGAACAGAGGTGAAATGCAAAAAAGAAAAAGAGCAACATATATATATATATATATATATATATATATATATATATATATATATATATATATATATATATATATATACTACCGGTCAAACGTTTGGAATCGGTAAGATTTTTAATGTTTTTAAAAGAAGTTTCATCTGCTCACCAAGGCTGCATTTATTTAATTAAAAATACAGTAAAAACAGTAATATTGTGAAATATTATTACAATTTAAAATAACTGTTTTCTGTTTGAATATATTTTATTAAGTAATTTATTCCTGTGATCAAAGCTGAATTTTCAGCATCATTACTCCAGTCTTCAGTGTCACATGATCCTTCAGAAATCATTCTAATATGATGATCTGCTGCTCAAGAAACATTTATGATTATTATCAATGTTGAAAACAGTTGTGTACTTTTTTTTTCAGGATTTCTTGATGAATAGAAAGTTCAAAAGAACAGCATTTATCTGAAATACAAAGCTTTTGTAACATTATACACTACTGTTCAAAAGTTTGGGGTCAGTAAGAATTTTTTTTTTTTTTTTTTAAATAAATTATATAAATAATACTTTTATTCAGCAAGGATGGATTAAATCGATCAGAAGTGACAGTAAAGACATTTATAATGTTACAAAAGATTATATTTCAAATAAATGCTGTTCTTTCGAACTTTCTATTCATCAAAGAATCCTGAAAAAAAAAATTGTACACAAAGATTTTGTACAATTGTACACAATAAATGTTTCTTGAGCAGCAGATCATCATATTAGAATGATTTCTGAAGGATCATGTGACACTGAAGACTGGAGTAATGATGCTGAAAATTCAGCTTTGATCACAGGAATAAATTACTTTATAAAACATATTCAAACAGAAAACAGTTATTTTAAATTGTAATAATATTTCACAATATTACTGTTTTTACTGTATTTTTAATTAAATAAATGCAGCCTTGGTGAGCAGACGAAACTTCTTTTAAAAACAATAAAAATCTTATCGATTCCAAACTTTTGACTGGTAGTGTATATATATATATTATATATACACACATAAATTGGAACAATTCCAGACAACTATTTGAAAAATTAAAAATTATTTTTTGTGAATATTAAACTCTTTTTAATTAATTAAATCTTGTTGTATTTCTCTTCTTTTTTTTGCATTTTATTTCTGCTCTTGTGTACTATTTATTTATTTATTTATTTTTTAAATTTACAAGTCTTTTGTAGACCCAAAGGATTCAAAGAATATTGAATCTTAAAGTAAAAAAGGTGTTGAATGGGTTTGCCCCTCCTGTCAGGAAGTTATCCTTAAAATGAATTCAGGGCGTGCCATTTCCAAGAGTTTTATCCTCACGTTCTCCAATAAGAACTTTGGCGCATCTGGCGCAATAGTCGTGACAAATGTTCAAATTCTCCCATATCCACGTTTTATACAAGTTTAATTCCATTTCCAGATATTGCCTTCATTTGTCTTCCACATTGTCGTTTCTTTAACGGCAATTGACATTCCCACAAGATTCCTTCTCAGCCTGCTCACCTTCCCCATCTGATTCACATCTAATATTCACGCTGGTGATGGACATTCACCGATTGCGTGGGGACCATTATGCCTATCTTCTGATCATCTGTTATCTGTGCCTGAACATATTGGGTCATTGATTTTAGGAATCGTGGAGCTCTGTGCCATGTGTCAGAAAAGGAAACGGGGAGAGAGAAAGAGTTGGATTTCTCCTATAAGCTGTCATCCTTTACACCAGAGCACTAAGTTTCATTCTTCTGTTATGTTCCATGTCTGTGTAGCTTAAAGGGTTAGTTCACCCAAAAATGAAAATTCTGTCATAATTTACTCACCCTCATGTCGTTACAAACCCTTGTGACTTTCTTTCTTATGCAGAACACAAAAGAAGATATTTTGTAAAGTGTCTCTGTGTTTTTTCCATACAGTGAAAATCGGTGGGTCCAATCTTGTGTGGACCTCATTGACTTTCATTATATGAACAAAAAATGCTGAAACATACTGTACTTCAAAATATCTTATTTTGTGTTACATGGGAAGTGAAAGAAAGACATTAATAAAAAATAATGTTTTTTGGGTTGTTTTTTTTTGAGCATCCTCCTATTTTTGAAACTTTATCTCTACATTATTCCGTTCCAAACATTGCGTGGTTTAGAAATCAAGAGAGCAAATGAGCAAAAGCAAGAAATAGAGAGAAAACGAAGGAAGATGCTTTCTGACCCTGCTGATTTCAGGTCACTCAACATAAGCAACAAGAAGCGAACACGCAGCTCACCCACAAGAGGATTTACAGACATACACGAGTCTATCAGATAGAGAATACGGGGTGGGGGAAAAAATAGCAAAGTGCAGCAAGGTCATAGGAAAGCTGTTAATAATGCAATAAAACATGTACACGTACACCCGCACACACTCGCACACAACCAAAGACAGGACCATCTGGTCTTGGACACGTCCTCTGTGGAGATTAATTGATGATGTGTAGCTGTAGTCTCAGCCCAGCGCTGGTGTTCAGTGTGGAGGGAAAGATGGAGGAGAGGTGGGGGGTTCTTCTGGTGAAGCTATGAATCAGTACATCTGTTAGGGAGATATGAACGATAGGAACACAAGCAACAGGAAAAGACCCGGGGCCACAAATGGATTCTTGTTAATGGATTGTGTATTTGTGTGGTCTTGTACAAGTGAAATACTTGTACTGCTCACATCAAACAAGCGGTCAGCTGTGTGTCCATTTTGGTCAGAATGTATTCATGGGTGATTCATATTCACATGAAAAATGCCAGAAGTCAGAATACAAAGCATTGTGGGTTTCAGAATTGCAAAATTAAAGTTTTTTTTGTAACAAGGAATTAATTTGGATGAATCTGTTGATGTTCTGAAGTGTTCATTTACTGTATGTTAGGGTGCGATCTCCTGCTTTTGCCATTTTCTCAAAATCTGTGTGCTTCCCTTTGTCTATCACTCAATATGAGTAACACTATGAGATGAAATCATAATGTGTCATGTTTTTAGAAGAATAATAATTCATATTTCTATTTAATATTAAAACACTGGGCATGGTTTCAAACTTATTTTCAACTCAGTTGTCACCAGTCAGGATTTATTTTAGTTAAAAAAACAGAAGTAAAAAAAAAAAAAAAAAAAAGCGCAACAGTAGCGAGTAAGGCTCGCATACCTGACTTTTAACGCGATCGGCTCGGGATCAAATCCGCCTAGAATCTATCGCTATTTTCACCTAGTGTAAATACCTGCTGCCTTATTTTACAATCCCAAGCAGTTTTGCTTACAGTTTTATTGTGTTGTATGGGTGACATGATGGTTGTAATAATAATAATAAAAAAACATAAGCAAAATTACCTTTTTACCTTTGTCGATTGGGTTTTTTTAATTGAAATCGTAAGTGAAAAACAAAAATAGTTATTTTTAAATGAAGTTAGTCTTTATGTTAGCACACAGTAGCAATGCTTCTTTATAAGATGCATATTCATACTTGTTTTTCTTATTTATTATATAATTTAATCTATATGATAAAATGAAGTGTGTGTCAAATTCTAGTGATCATCATCTCTGATGAACTTCAAAGTGGATGTCTTTCAAAACTAATGGCAAGCAAAGTTATGGGACATGTTTTGTCAGTGACTTGATTTTTTTTACTCGCATGTCATTTAAAGGCCTATATTTGTAAGAATCATATTTTGCAGTTTGTCACACTTTTGAGTACTATTGTATTGTATTGTTTAGAATATGTTCAGAATATGTAAAAAGTAACCTTTGCTATGCATGGCTACTTTTTGTATTTTAGGCGGGCGTCGAGGGTATGTGTAGAAGCACATTGTCATGACTTTTTATTTATTTTTTTATATTTTATAGTTATTGTATGTTTTGATGTCTTATGGATTGTCTTAAGGATGGATCGCTGAATCTCCTGTCTGCACAACAAATTTACCTTTGGTACTAATAAAGATACCTTGACCTTGACCTTGATATAGTGGGTACATGTATACAGGAATATTTTAATATCTTTGTAAACCATGTAAACATTAATTTTTTGCTTCTGGGTGTGTTTGTGTAGTTCTGCTTTCACCATCTGCCCCGTGGAGAATGATACCAAACCCACTCCAGACCCAAAGGCCAGCCAGCCACCTTCCCCTTTCAGCACAGAGCGAATGCCTGAGCCCACCGCAGACGGAGAGCCCAAGCCTGCCTCAATGTATGAGCCAGATAAAAGGACTGAGCCAACCATCGCCCAGGAGCCCGGGCCCCATAGTGAGTCTGGCCAAGTGTGTGAGCCGGCAACATCATCCGTCCCCGTGGGACTGCTTGTGGAGTATGAGGGTGTGGAGGAAAGCCCCGCCCACACTCCCGTTATTGAGAGTGAGCTGCAGCTGGCCTAATTAATTCCTTGAATCTCCCGTCCACGCTGGTCCCGCCTAGCTCCAAGTCTCCTGTGTTTCCTAGGATCCCGCCCAGCCTCCCTTTCCCACCTCCTCTTCCAATAACAGCCAATTCCTCTGCCTCGGCCCCACCTCTGCTGTTACCCTTTAGTTCTTCGGCTACTCCTCTGACTCCACTCTGTTCCACGGATCCACCTCGGGCCTTCCACAAGGGTCCCCTGGCTCCGCCTCCAGCTGCTGAGCCCCATCACTTTACCTCGGCTCGTCGACCAGTCGGCTCCACCTTATCTCTTCCCTCCCTCGGCTCCGCCTAGGACCATCGCCCTTAAGGCTCCACCGGGCTCCTTCGTCCCCCCCAGAATATGGTGGGTACATATACACAGGAATATTAATATTAATATTAATATATCTTTGGACCATGTAAACATTACTTTTAAAATAGATTCTTAACTGCATATTTTTGCTTCTGTGCGTTTGTGTAGTTCTGCTGCTGGGCATATTTGCAGAGATACATCACGCCTGTCAATGGTGTGGTTAATGCTCAAGTAGGGGTAGAGCTTTACCTCACAACCTAAAGGCCCGGTTTCACAGACAGGGCTTAGCCTAAGTCAGGATTAGGCCTTAGTTCAATTAGGGCATTTAAGAAGTTTTTATAAATGAAAAAAACATTGCTGATGTGCATCTTGAGACAAAACAATGGCGCTGACATATTTTAAGATCTGTCAGTACAAGTTGCTTTCAGTTAAAACAGCTCAAACATGCTTTTTAGTCTAGGACTAACTTAAGCCTTGTCTGTGAAACCGGGGGAAAATGTCGCAAACACAACCTAAATTATGAACCCTGCTGACACGCCCTCCTTACTGCCCTCAGGGAGCTATTGCTGCCACATCTCGTCTGTCCTTGTGAATTAGTAACATGCAGCGCTGCTAATGTGACTAATGAGAAACACACACATACACACACAAAAACACATGTGGGTAAAACCTGTGCACACCTGTGTGGTGACACGTTTAGGCCCTTCAACCTAGTGCGGAAAAACGTCCCTGAGGAACAGTGCTAAGTGTCAGCCCCTCAAGATGGCTAATTACTGTTGATGAATCCTCTATATAAAACACATACAGAGAGAGACAGATGGAGAGAGAGAGGGAGAAAGAGTGAAGGAGACAAAGTGCAAGATGGAATTTAAGGTTTGGGATTTTCCCCACTGTCAGCAGGATTGTGGATGTGTTGTTTGTAAATCATGATAATTTTTTGAGGTGCATTTAAAGTCATGATTTATCAGTGCACGTAATTATTTATTTATTTATTATTATTATTATTATTTTTTTTTAAAAAAGACAAATCTCAAGGCACAGTACAAGCATTAAAATATTACAGAATTAAGCAAGTAAGAGAAAAAACAAACAAACAGAATATGAACATATAAACATAATCACAGTATAATATACGCATATACACATATAATCATCTAAATAAACAAAGAAGGGGGCAAAATAAATAAATAAATAAAAATAAACATTTTCACTTAATTATTTTTTATTTTTTTTAATTCATGACATCTCTTCTCCTCTCTGATGATGTGTTTATTGGCACGAGGGGAGGACAACCTGTCACTCACATGACATCACAGCAATGGCAAACCACAACGATCCAATCAATTCCTGATGGACAAAATCAAGTCCCGCCTAGTTTTGTATAGCCAAACCTTAAGACTGACAGCAAAATGTCTGGACTCCATCACAGCTTTCACTGGCCAAAGACCGCCCAAGACCGACCATGACTGATATGTAAAGCAACCAAACAGTTTGTTTTGTTCCATGCCATTCAGCTTCCAGGTTCTACGTCCGAACGTTGGCTCAGTATTGGCCAACACCTCTTCACATGAGCAGCACGAGGCATGTGTGTGATACTGATGCAGGAGCCAGGCAATAATGTGCCAGCGTTCGGACGTAAACACGGAAACGCAACAGACTTGACAAGGAAGAGGAAAAATCGAATAATTGAATAAAGTCGTTATTTTTGTTTTGTTTTTGTACACAAAAAGTATTCTTGTCACTTCAAACATTAAGGTTGAACCGCTGTAATCATGTCGACGTTTTTTTAACAATGTCTTTAGTACCTTTCTGGACATTGAATGTAATAATTTCGTTGCTTTCAATGAAGGATAAAAAACCCTCTCGGATTTCATCAAAAATATCTTAATTTGTGTTCCAAATATGAACGAAGGTCTTATGGGTTTGGAACGACATGAGGGTGGGTAATTAATGACAGAAAATTCCTAACCCTTTAAATGTAAAAACACCTTTAACTACATTTCTGTTTTGTAAGAAACTAGATAGGTCATAAAATTTACGAAGATACCAATATACAATATTTTTTTTCTCTCTTACAACATAAGTGATAACTGATATCCCTATCTGTGCCAAAACTATTCCATCCAATCTTGCTTTGGATTTACATATGCAAATGAGAACCAGCTCTGCTCGCAGTTCCGTAATTAAACAAATTCCAAGCTTACAAACAAACGTCGCTCTCTATTACCTTCCTTATAATAGAGTTACCACAGCAACGTGCGTAAGTGGCCAAGCTCATCAGCCTGCATTTTTCCATATCCACTCTGTCTGTTAGCCGGCTAATGCTAATTTCTGCCGTGTGACTGGAGATTATTGTCTGTCCATGAAGTTCAAACACTGTGATAACATCAATCCGAATCCTTGACCTTTGAGTTTCATTCACTAGTCTGGTGGTGAGATTGATGCCAGGACCTGAAAGACTTTTTATTAACTACAGTTAATTTGCATTTAAAGGGGACATGTCAAATTCTTGTGAAATAAAAGAATTTAATGTAAACATAATAGAAACACTTTCACTTGTCCAATGTGTCTTGGAGGGCATTTACAGCTTGAAAAAGAAAAAGGATTGCATCTTTATTGTAAACATTTCAGATACAGTATATTTTCTTTTTTTTTAGTGTATAGATTTCTATATAAACACAAGTTCTCCCCAAAAGGATAAATATAAAATACTTCAATTTATATTAATTTTAAGATGAATAAAATTAACATTAATGTTGAAATTAATATTAATTGAAGTATTTTTTATTTCTTCTTTGTGGTTAACTTCTTATTTGTGTTATGTTTGTAACTGTCACACACACTCAGTTTTGTTTGTTCTTAGTTTCTGTTTTCATGGACTTTCAATTTGTTTTCATCAGTAACATGTTTCTTTGTCTTAGTTTCTCACCAGTCATCAGTTGTCATCGACGAACCTGTTCGTTATCATTTCATTATCTCTGTGTTTTTAGTTCCTCTGTTTTCAGTCTTTGGTTTTTGGTTGTTGTATGTCTTTCTGTTGGACACACTGTTATGTCTTTTCGCCTGCTGCTTTTGGATTAAACCTTGTATATATTTTGAATTTGCCTTCATCAGTCTTCTGGTGACAGAACAACTGACCAAAAGTATGGATAATGCAGTGCAATTTCTGTTGTTGCTCGTGGTTGCCTTAACTTTTTAACCCTCACTGAGAAATTCTGCCTTCTTGCCGTCACCAGCCCTTTTGACGACAGAACCCTGAAGTCACTGTTCTGGATTGGGGCTAATTACCATCACCCCTTAGTCCTCCCAGAATCCTCTGGACTAAACTGGAGAGGCGATGTCAACTACTGTCTGGAGAGTGTTTACCCTGGTCCAGAACACAGCCGGACACAGAGCCCGTTCCACCACCATCGAACACGGAGGAAACTTCTGAGACCCCACAGATGGAGAGCTACCACTGGCTGATTGACTTCAGCTCGGAGGTATCGTCTCCCACCCTATCCCACCCCATTTCTGATTTGTCATCACTATTCCTAGACAGCACCATGGACTGTATGAACTTTTTTTCCTGTCCCTCTGAACCTTCATCGCTGTTTCTAGACAACACAGACACCAGCATAGACAATGTATTGTTAACTTCGACCCTGTCTATAGTCTCCATCACCGCCCTGCTCAGTCAGTCCTCCAGTCCCATCTCTGCTGAAGGTTGTCAGCCCTTCACCATCTCCTGCGATGCCAAGCACTCACATCAAGCCTCAGGTCCTACAACCACCATCAGTGCCTGAGCGGATTGATCCAGTGGCTCCACCTCCGGCCTCAGATCATCTCGGCTCGTCGATCTGTTGGCTTCACCTTGGCTCCTCCCACCTTCAGCTCCCTCCACCAGACACCCTCGGCCTCGCGGCTCCACCAGGTTCCCTCGTCCCACCAGCTCCCCTTTGGTCAGTCGTCACTCCACCTTCTCCACGGACTTGCGGACCCTCCGCTACGCTCCGTTCCTCCATATGGCTGCAGCGGGCTCCTCTTTCATCTTCAGGTTCACCTCGGTCCTCCATCACAATGACATCTTCTCAGTCCTCGGGCACTCTGGCTCCACCTCAGATTATCGTCGCCGCGGCATCACCAAGGCCTCCTGTGCCAGAGATGTCGCTCTTCTCCATTGGCTCTCCATCTGCGCCCTGGCATCAGTCGGCTCCACCTCGATCGATGGTTCCCCAGTTGATACCAGCCTCCACTCCACTCCTCCCTCGACTCCGCTGTGAAATTTTGTCTCTGGGTCTGTGCTATCAGACGTCCACTATTATCACCACCGGGTTCTCGTCGTCATCCGGATTCCACCATTTCTCCGTCGCTGCCCATCACCATTCCTTTCATGGACTTTCAGTTTGTTTTCATCAGTCACATGTGTTTCTTTGTCTTAGTTTCCCACCAGTCATCAGTTGTCATGGACACTCATCTAATCACACCTGTTCGTTATCATTTCATTACCTCTGTGTATTTAATTCCTCTGTTTTCAGTCTTTGGTTGTCGGTTGTTGTATGCGTTTTTGTTGGACACACTGTTACGCCTTTTCACCTTTTGGATTAAACCTTGTATATATTTTAAATCTGCCTTCATCACTCTTCTTCATAATGACAGTAACTATTGATTATAATGAAATATATTAAAAATAAAGAAAAATACTCTGGATACATAAGTGGCTACATATGCTGCAAAAACTCTTGAAGGTGTAATTCAATTAACAGACTGAAAAATGACCTAGAATCGAGAGTTATGTATTGTCCTTAGCATTTATGAAGCTGTACAAAATTTATCATATTATAAATTCATCTTAAAAGAAAGCTCATAGCTTAACTTCTTGAGGTAAATAAATTAATATTTGCTGGAGCCACATCTATGTATATAAATGTCAGCACTAGAAGGCAAAAAGAAAGACACCAACAATAAAAATACGATGGCTGTATTTTTATAGTTGGTGTCTTTGTTTTCGCCTTCCAGCGCTGACACATTTTTAAATCGCAAATGCTAAACATGACAAATACAATGTGATCTGTTATATTGGATATTTTTATTCAGTCATTTATTTAGATTTCCATGCAATACTCTGTCCTTTATTTGTCAGTTTTGTGTTTTTGTGTAGGTGTGTGTTTTGTGTGTATCACTATTGGTGAAATGTACTGCTTGCCCTCTCTGTGTGCAGAAATCAATGTGAGTTTCAAAAGATTTAGGGTTTGTATTTGAGCTTGGAGGTCACCACGTCCTGCTCAACGCTGTGTGTGTGCGTTCACTCAGTGGACCTCCTCTACAGATGGAATGAGAGGGATTGAAACCCCATTTGTGTTTGAAGGCAGAAACGGCTCTGACCTAAGACCAGCAAATCCAGGCCATGCATTGCTAACCTCTCTCTCTCTCTTCCTCTTTCCGTCTTTCTCTTTCCCGCTCAGCTTTTTGATACATTCCTTTTTCATCTCAAAACTGTTCCATCCCCATTTTCATCACAACATGGATTGAACTTTTTTTTTTGGCCAGATATGGATTTAATGGATGAATAGATATTGTTCTGCAACAGGCTATGGGCTTTTCTTTGTCTCTGATGAAGTACTAGGGCACAGCGTTGTGTGAAATGTTGAGTGTCTTATGAACAGGCCAAAGACGCTACAGATAGACAGAGTGAGCTGATGGTAGAAAGAGAGATAAAATGGAAGTGTTGTTTAGAGTTTGCATACTGATAACATTTCTATCTTTCAATCACCCACACACAAGTGCTGGTAGCACCGCATGCACACTTATTGGGCTCTAATGAGGTTTAATTAAAAATTCAATGGCATCTTTAATGAGTCCAGTGTTGAGCTGTTTGTGTGTTAGTTTACGCATCTCTACTAATAGGTAGACCTTATGTTTTTGCACAACCCAGAACGTTTGCATCTCATTTGTAATTGCAAGATATAAAGTCACATTGTGAGATATGTAGTCACAATTAAAGTCCAAATCATGAGAAATAATGCTGAAATTGTAATTATATGTTACAACTTATGGGAAGTTCTTTTATTGTCATTGCTACCTTCAAGAAACCAATGAAATACTGAGAGTTAGGAGAAATAAAGTTGGAAATGTTGGTCTTTCATGAATGCCAAAGAACTTGAGAAGTTTATTTTGCTGCTTTAAGTTAATTTTCATTTTCCCAAAATGAGAATTAATTTTTTTATTCATGTTGTTCTGTTTTTTATTTTTTAGTAGAACACAAAAGAACATTTAAAAGTTACTTACCTTAAAACAGTGTTCATAGAGATTGAGTCAATCACAAAAAATTCCATTAATACATGTGTTTATGTGAGTGTGTAACAGTAAATTCTGGAATGTTCTGCTGAATAGATGAACCCATCTCCTGTCTTTTGTTCTCTTCTGCCCTGAAAATCTGTATTCCATCTCTCCACACAGCCAGCGATTAGAATTCCACGAGTGAGACTCTGGAAACAGGCTGCATCCTTCCAGGCAGCTTTCAGATCAAATACCTCAAACACACTTTTCATGTTTCACTGGCTAATTAAGATATTAATAATTGACACTTCTGAGAATCGACACAGGCTGGAAACTCTGAAATAGCAAACAGGGCATTCATCTAGTAAGTACTGCAGGATCTGACTGATCTGTTGTAACATATTTATCTCAGACTGTTCAGAATGCCAATACTTTTGAGTGGCAAGCGTTTCTCTTGTTTAGTTAAGCAATATTTGGATAATACAACTTGAAGGGTTCTCCCAAAAATGAGAATTCTGTCATAACTTACTCACCTTCATGTTGTTCTAGACCCAATATATTGCAGAATGTCCAGAGTTCTCTTTTGTTTTTGGGCTCTGGTGCTGTCAGGCTAAAAATAAGGACTTTTTTCTTTATAATCATATTCAGAACTCCACAGCAATGTTGTTATCATTAACTAAAACTATTAAAAACCATTTTCTGTAAGTAAAATAAAGCTAAAATAAAATATAAATATTAGATGAAAACTTTCCTTAAAATATTTCAATGACAAATGATTATTTGGCAATGTTTTTGCATTTCTCCTTAAAAGAAGAATTTTCCATATGCTCTCCTTTAATTCTCATTGCTGCTGTGGAGAAACCAATGAAATATAACAGAGATCTTATTCAGAGATCCCACACACACAGGATAATAATGAAGATCTTTCTCCTCAGTGAAGTGCATATGTGAGAACATTTCAAGCTCATTTAAGCCTGTCATTAAAAAGGGACGTTGTGCACACATGGTACTTGCATTTTCTCTCCATGGGGTAAAATGGAATGAGCTACAGAAACAACATTTGAAGATCATAAGACTGTCTTCCAATGGTTGCCTCTAATTAGTAGGAAACTGTGTATATTCATATTCTTTGTATTCATCTCAGTGTCAGAGCTGTCTTGTGAAGAGAATATTAAGAGAAGGCCTTTAAAGGCAGTAGAGTGAGGCAATATTAGAAGCAGACAAGAGTAAATATCTTTCTAATTTGCCCCAGAAGAAGAGCGTTTAACTGGTCATCTCTAGCACACACACGTTTCTATCTCAGAGCTCTTTTCTTTTTAGAAGACCACAGAGATGCAGTCCTGTCATGGAATTTTGGCACCATATGGTCTGTTGATGCATTTGAACATAAGCAGTGGTTTTTGTTGTTCCAACTTGAATGATACTCTTTCTTTCTCATTCATTTATTTTCCCATATTCTCTCTGTTTTTCCTCCGTTCATTTGTTCAGCAGTTTGATTTGTTCGCTAAGGTCTTCTGGCTGCTCCCAGAGGAGATGTAGGCTCAAGCTAAATAATCTGCTGTGATTATGTCTGTGTTTGTGTGTATGTGCCTGTTTGTGTAATTGCAATTTCACCAGGACTTCAGGGATGGCTATGGGCTATTCAGCTAACCACAATCATAAATGGTAACAATAGATGAAGAGAGAAACAAATTAAAGGGGCCACATAACAAGGAATCTACTTTCCTTGATCTTTTTGAACTAGTTCGTTGTACTATGAAAACATATTGTAACTTACAGAACTCCGAACATTTTGCTAAGCTCCAAAAACTGGTTCATTCGGAACGTTGGATTCTTTCTGCCATCAAATAAACACTTGGTCACTCACATTTACACTTCAAAGATGCATATTTGGTGTTCAGTTGCTTAACCCACCAAATCAGAGGAAGCAGGATAGACCTTGTTATTCCTAAATAAAAGTAAAATTCACTCTAAAAAACTGTACGTTTGTAAAAATAGGACTCAATGAACAATGTTAAAGTGCCCCTATATTATGCTTTTTTGGATATTACTTTTCATGTAGTATATAATATAGATGTTTGTAAATGTAACAGGTCTGCAAATTCTAAAATTTTAAGTTCATTGAAATTAAAAATTTGAGTTAATACAATGAAGTCGATTGGTTTAATCAACAGAAACTCAAAATATTAGGTTATCTGAACAACATTAAGTTGATTTGACAAAAGAAAATCATGAAAATAATTTTTACAATGTAGGTATCAAATTTGCATAATGCCAGCTTATGGTTTTCATTGGCTGCCTGTGAACAACGTCTACTTTGACCTGCCCTCAAACACTGTAGTGTTGTAGCTAAGGCCTGGAAGAGTTTGGTTCACGTTGTCGACAAGAGTTTGGTTTGCACGCACTTCCAAAATATGAGGGCTCGGGCTTGAATTGATATGGTGAAACCGACTCCATCGTTACTGTTTGTATCACTGTTGTTGTGTCTCAATTCAGAGGTTGGATCCTTCTGAAGGCTGCATTTGAAGGCTGAATGCGTAACAGCGGTGCAACGAAGGCAGTCCCATTTCGAAGGCTCTTTTGAATGTGGCCTACAAATGTGGCCTTTATTTCCCCAGCCCATGAAGGGTAGAACTAGTGGATCCTTTACAGCCCAGCCAGTCCCAAGATTCATTGCACTTAGGTGACGACTGTTTTTGAGAGAAAATGCCGGATTATACTTTTAAAGTCAGGGTAGGTGATTTGCTTCAAAAACATTTTTTGTTATGCTGGTTGAAAGTTTCTTCACATCCCGATTTACTTTAGAATACTGATTCAAATAATTAGTAATTCCTTCTGAAGGATTTGGTAATGCTTGAGTAATTACTAATGGGTTACCATGACCTTTACTTTAGAATTATACATTTTGCATTATTCACATTAATTATGAACCTGAATATTAGTAGTCCTCAGGGAGGTATGAAAAAATAGTAGTTATTGATTAGCTAATAGTGAACTACCACATGATGAGTGCTATTACATACTAATTCGTTAATCAGAATTTCTTGTTATTTAATAGAATGTTAATAATGCGTTACTCATTTGTTCCTGTGTTATTCTTTAATGACGAACTGTATTCTAAAGTGTTACCCGAATAGCTAACAATCCAAATGTAAAAAAACAACAACTTTAAAGCAGTTCAAATGTTGACATATCTTACTAAGATGCGATTTTTAAAATAGTTAATACTCTTTAAAGGGTCTCTTTAAACCCTTATGTCCATGGACCAAGTTGAACATGTTCAGCAGGTTGTGAACCCTTTTTTGTTTTCAGACAGCTGAATATAACTTTTAAAAAAGTCCAGTTCAGACGTTACTTCCGCTCGTCAACAGAAGCAGTCACAGTTGCTGGGCAACAAAAGCAATGCTTCATAGGTATTTAACAACACTCCGCTCGAAGGAATCAGCCTTTGAAATGGGACACAGCTTGTACAAGTGCTGAGGAAGCCTCCAGAACTGAAATTTAGAGGTAAATCACAACCGACTGGGCAATCTGACCAATCGGTACAGAGGCTCTCGGAAAGGAGGGGTTTAGAAAGACAGAATTCTTGATACGACCGTTTCAGATACTGTGAGAAAAGAGGTGATGCTGCAATGAAAAAGTGTTTTTTTGACCTAGGATGCTTGTAAACCTATTGTAGGAAACCTCTAAAACAAAACTAGGCACCAATACTACGGGTGCTTTTAATAATTATCTGCATTGAGTTTTCACAGGTGTTTTACTCATATTTTGAATTACACATTGCATTTGCATGTTGTGTTTTAAGCTTGAAGGAAATGTTCGCAAACTTAACAGAAACTAGTCATTTACTGTCAGGACATTATCCATTTTTTCTACTTTTATCCCCCTTACAATATGTGGGATTTTGTTTAGGTGCAACCAAAAAACTGTTTACAAATAACTCTTAAAGGCACATAGAAATGGGTACAAACTAAAACTTACAAAAAAAAAAAAAAAAAACCTTACAAAATATTACATGACCCCTTTAAAAGAATTATGGCCCGGTCATGTATCTAGTAGGAGGACAGAGAATAAGAGTCAAGTGAGAGGGGAAGAGAGTAAACAAGCATCAGCATGAAGAAACCTCTCACTCTCTACTTATATGCCCACATTCTTCACTTAATATACATTGTGTGGGTGAAAGACACAACATACTTAGGAAAATACTTCTCTAGCTCTGTTTGTGTATGTTTTATATGTGCGTCATTGTGTGTTTGCATGCATTGGTGTCCTTGTATGTGTGTGTTTATTTCTGAGTTCCTCTTACTTAGAACTGATAAGGGGCTGCTGTCTATTCCCTAACTAATTATTATGCAGATTTTCTGTGAACATCCAGCTCTCTGTGGACCACAAGGCATATTTGCACATTATAGCAGCACTGCACACACGTACACACTGCTGTCGGTCCAGCAGGCGCAAAGACATTTGAGTTTTCGCCGCAACCGAACTTGCATCTTTGACATTTGGACTCATGTTGACATTTGGAGCAGGGTTGATAAAGACGTGTCAACAAGAGCCGCAACAGATTTGTTTCAACATCCTTAGAACCCTGACAGTGGAACCAATTGAGTTTAGTTTTCAAAGACTTTTCAGCCCTCTTTTCTACTCTTTCAGTCTGTTCTCTCTCTCTTTCTCTCGGCCTCTTCAGCTCTTCTCTTTGAAATGCCCTAATCTACGGCGTGCTTGTGCAAACAACACATTCGGTAATTAAACTGCAAGCGCCTCGTCAGAAGAACCTGTTACAATTAATTATTCATATTATCTGCCATTGTGTTTTAAAGTGCAGCCAAGTAATCAAATTAGTTTTTTCTTTTGCTCCTTTATTTATTCTCCTTTCCTCTTCCGCCACGTCGTCTGATTTTGTGTTTCTTTTTTTAAACATGTCCTTCGACGGCACTTCTTTTAGTACGTAGTGGCTAAAAGGGGAAAAAACAAGGTGGCAGTTATCACACGCTCACAGGCAAATCCTCTCTAAATGTCCTGCTATTTGTGTTCATAATCCATTGTATTTATCATGCCACTTCCTTTATTTATCTCTCATTCTCTCAAAGAGTAATTATTGCTATAAAATCACTCACAAAGGGGCAAACAAACACCTGACATTGAGTTCGTCCCCTTTATATCAAGCATGATTCATTACAAACAACTGTAAATTTCTTCTTGAGAAGGTTTGGTTCCAGTGAGACATATTTTGTGTACATTTTCTCAAGGATGATGTCCTCTTCATGGTAAGTTTGATTGTTTTGTCTTGGCATGCAGACTTTTACTCGCAGGTGGAGAAGAAGACATCATAGTCATCATGTGACCAAAGCAGACAAACCATGCTAGAGTTATAAATCAGCCAACCCTCCAAGAAACATATTCCAATTATTTGGAAATAATTGGTCGTTCCGCTCTCTGATTGTTCATACTTTGCTCTTGTTAGATGCACTCTGTAATTTTTCCTCATTAAAAAGTTTTATACATAAATAAATGAATAGTATCTTTTGAAAATAGGCTATATTTTAAATCATGTACACTCACAGTAGCATAATGAATTTAGTTTTATTTTACATGGAGTGGGTCGTCTCATGTTAAAATTGCATATTACATGGCTCTCTTGTATTCTCCATTCTGATTCGTCGACTGCAGAATTCAGAGGTCAGATATTTCATAATATTTCCTGTCGTCTATGGCAAAGCTATAAAGTAAGCAATTGTATACAAATTTTAAATGAATGTCATTGTTTTAACTGATAGTTGATGGAGACCCGATTTCTCACAATACAACACAAGACTACTTCCATGTTTCTCATATTACATTGCAGATTCGCTTTCTTGTTTCATACAAACACAACTTGTGTCTGAGTTAGTAATAGTGAAAATAGACTTCAGTATTAAAGTTGGCATGAAATTGAAGTTGCAATAATATTTTCCTTCCTATTGTGATCAAACTTCTCAAACAAGAAAAAAACATAGGGCGGGACTTGATTTTGTCCATGGGGTGTTGATTGGATGGTTGTGGTTTGTTATTGCTGTGATGTCATGTGAGTGACGGGTTGTCCCGCCCTCGAGCCAGTAAACACATCATCAGCGAAGAGAAGAGTCACTGCAAGAGGGAGGGGAAGTTATTTTGTTTAAAGATACATGAATTCTAAAAATAATAATAATGTGCATGGATAAATCATTTAAAATAGACACTGCAATCTTGCATAAAAAAATAAGAATTGTCAATTTTGATTTCATGTTTACTTTAATATCACTGTAATATTGTTACATTGTTTGTCTTGTTTGTCTAGGTCGATTTGTAGATTGTCATGGACTATACTGTTGTCTTAGCGGTCATATATAGGTAAATTTACAAAATAATATTAACTCAAATCAATATTTCATGTCTATTTATTTAATTATTTAATACGTAGCCATTATGTAGGCTACAGTCATTTGGTCATTATCACAACATAACCTCTTCAGGGTCATACAAGTCATGCGCTGCATCCGAAATCAAACACTTCCCTGTTATATAGTATACAAAAACAGTTTGGAATGTCTGAATTCATAGAATTGGAAAAACAGGAGGTGAAAAGTACCCGGATGACCTACTATTTCTGCTGAGTTTCTGAAGTGCGCATTCGATGGACACTGTCATACTGTCCCATGAGGCCATGGGAGAGGATTTGTGAATGGCAGTGAAGCGACGCAAGTCACATGTAAGTCACATGACTTGGTGACTTGGTGAATGTAGTATGTCCGAATTTTATTCATACTATATATATAAAAAAATACTTTTTAACAGTTGCGAAATAAGTTTCAAACCAAATGTAGTACCAACAATACAGTATGCGATTTCGGATACAGCAATGGACTAGAAGCTGCAAAACTCAAATTTTAATTGTATATGGCAAAACAACCATGTGAATGCAATGTAACAGCCAGCCTTGTGGCCATTCACATCAAAATAAATAGGTGTCCCTGACCAAGGTCCATTAACAGACAAACTAGAAAACATTTTACCATGGTAACGGGATGGTGCTAATATGCACAGGTGAGACCGTGCAGCAGAGATGAGCCATCTTTCTGATCTCTACCTCCCTCTCTTCCCATAATTTCTTCATCTCTCGCCCAATGTTCATTCCTCCAAGTCCCCAGTGTGAGCTAGCCTTACATCTCTCACTGTAATGTGCAGGTAACCCAATTCCTCTCTGAAGATGCTTAATTATTTTTGCATGGGGCAATGGAATGGTAAGTGATACACAGACACGTGGGTTGGAAATGGTGGGTGTGTGTAAACCATACACTCAGTCACAAATTCCCTGGTTAATATGTGTGAGGGTACTGCTGCTTTAATTACACTGCCTTTATTTTCTCTCCTCCACTCCCCCGTTGAGCTGTGACTTCCTCATGCTTATTTATGTCTGATTACATTACAACACTGAACTGTAGACACACTGATAACAATGCACACACACACAAACACACACACACACAGTAATGGATAACATTGTGCCAAAAGGTCGCTTTTAATGGTGTAGCAGGGACTGGTGACCAACAGAGAATAAGAAAGAACCTTGTTGTTTGCAGTCAGCATAACCAGTCATTCCATAATGTGATTATATTTCTGAGTGAAACAGAATATTCAATGAGAAAAAATGTAGGGCGGGACTTGATTTTGTCCATTGGGAATTTATCGAATCCCAGTTTTTCCTTTTTGTTACTGGATCATGAATAGAACATGCCAGAATGGAATCAAGAATTCACCCAAAAATAAATTTCTGTCATTAATTACTGTGAAGTTTTAGCTCAAAATAATTTTTTAGAGCATATTAAATTTGTCACTTTTTGAGGGTGAGCAAAAACACTCAGTTTGTGTGTGTCCCTTTAAATGCAAATGAGCTGCTGCTCTCAAAAAGAGGGCGGAGTTTCAAGAGCTGGTGTTAGCACTTAGCAGCGCAGACTGACTCACTTAAAATGTTAGAAACTGTTCAGCCTTATATGTAGTGATGGCGAAATGAAGCTTTGTGAAGCACGGAGGCTTTCCCCTCAACTGTATCATAAAAAGGTTCATTACTCGAAGCTTTTCAAAACGGTGCATACTAACGACATCTTGTGGTCAAAAGGTGGAAAAAACTGCTTTTGCGTCCAAGACAACCCAGCCATTTTTGACCGTTTCATGTAATATATCAGTATATCAGTGTGAAAAGCGTATAAAACAATGAAAATAATTAGTCTATATAAAAATAGTCTTTCACGTGTCATTTTACTTACACAATTTGAATATATGAGTATGTGAATACATTTTTTGGGGGGGGAAAAATTGGCAAGCTTGGGCATATATTATCAAAATAAACGAAGATTAGAATGGTCAATTGAAGTACTTATGAACTGGGAATAAATACAAACTGAACATGCACAAAACTACACACGTAAATATTTATTCGTATTGATTTATTCTTATCAAAAAAGCGACTACACTTGACACCTGCGCAACGGATCATGTTATTTGAATCAGAATACGAAGCAGTCACGTGGTTGTGTGTGAAAAGGAAGCTTCGGACGTCATCGATCACGTGGTTATGGCAAAACGAATCAAGCTCCGGTACAGTGCTTCACTGTGAGATGTTTAGTTTTTTTTAATCGAGCTTCGAAGCTTCGGTGTCAAATGTCACATCACTACTTTTATGTTCAAAACAGAGTCGAACAATGATGGAGAGACTCAAGAAAAAGTGACAACATGTAGAATGCAACAGGACGTTTCTGAATGGTTAGTTGATGAATTTATGAAGCTGATGAGTTGACTATCTTAAAGTCATTGATTAGCATATTCTGTCATCATAATCTATAAATCGCTCGTGTGGGAACTGTTGTAAGATCCTACAGAGCCAGAGAATATATGCTGCATGAAGATAGAACAGGTATAGTTTAGTTTAATTACGGTTATAATTTGTCATGTTGTCGTCTTGCTTTTATGACATGCATTTGTGTTACGTTCTGTATTAACATGGCCAATAACATGGCCTCACCCCCTTTGTTGCGTGTTCTCGGGGGGCAGGATTTATGTAAATTTTAGGGTTAGTGATGTCACTAACCCGGGAAGAAGCTGGTTGTAGACCAGTCGTTTGTTGTAGTCCTTAAACAGAGAATTCTTTAAAAGAAAATATCTCCCTTTGCTTTGAACTTTGCAAAGTCGTAACTTTGCAGATGCTCTAACAGCAACATTATACACTAACTAAAGTTAAAAAAGTGAATTCATAATCAACCACCCCTTTAATGATGTCTTTACTACCTTTCTTGGGCTTGAATTGACAGAAATCTCTCAGATTTCAGATTAAATCAAAGATCTTCATTTGTGTTCTGAAGATGAACGAAGGTCTTACAGGTTTGGAACGACACAAGGGTGAGTAATTAATGACAGAATTTTCATTTTTTGGGTGAACTAACCCTTTAAATAGATTTATATTTTTAGTGCCCTTGCTGCCGTTGATGTCACCGCTCAAGAAAGTCACCATAATGATGATTTTGGGACTGTGTTCATTCTTGTGGTGCCAACCAGTCAGGAAGTAATTTCAAATTAAAAAAGTGAAGTAAAATTGTGATTAGTCATGTGACATTTACGAGTCAGGTGATTGGCTAAAAAAAGTCTCCAGAATTAAGTGAGCAAAGATGGCAGACAGCCAAGGAACTGCCACTGAGATGAATGGGAATGCCAACGGAAAGCTTTCTCTAAGTATTATAGACCTCCTTGGTGATGTCAGCCGAAAAGGAAAGTCATTTGAAAAACAAAGCAAGTCATTATATTTTGATGAAATGTTAAGAAGACAGATATTGTTTTCTTTGGAATAATATGCACCGATGATTTGCTCACAATAAGACCAGGGGGCAGGAATTTATATTAAGAAAGTAAATGGAGACCAGTTTGATTCATGTTGATTCAAAGAGATGCTTAATGATGAAAATGACTAAATATTATGAATTTCAAAACATTATTACATTCATCTTGACAGCATAAACATTTCAGCTGTGTATTTTATGTTTGATCTCTGCATTCACATGTGATTTTCACTCTCTTAAAACACCCTCAGCTAATGCTGCGAGAGTGTCAAGTACTGTCAACACTGTCATTTGTGTATGGGATACACTGGCCTTGCATGCTTTAATTGGTGTCGGATATTAACAACTGAGAACTCTAAACAGGATTCAGAGATCAAGAACTCTAGTGCAACACAATTATCGTAGTTAATGGGATCATAAGGGTAGGCCAACTTGTTGCCATCAGGTAAGACAGACAAACAGTTGAGTTACCATTCAGAAAAATGTAATTATGAATATCAGCACAGGTGTGATCTGTGCATCTAGGCCATGGCCAAATCCCATTCATATTCAGACCGGTAGTGTTTTTGCTCTTGAGATATTTCTTTTATACAATTATATAATTTAACATGTAAGAATAACTGATATTTCACATACAGTATGTCTAGATTTTTTATATGTGCTCCACCATCAAAAATAGATAGTTTGAGTACAATATTGCAAATCGAAACAGGCAAGGCAAGCTTATTTATATAGCACATTTGGTAATTCAAAGTGCTTTACTTAAGCAGGATATTTAAAAATAAAGGATAACATTTAATATAAGTTTTTTAAGAATAGTTTATTTTTTTACTTACGTTAGATGCAGGCACATTTACAAGACTTCTACAAAAACAGTGAGTTTAAGCAGGCCGTTTAGGTTTAACAAACAGTGACGTTCATGGTTTGTGAAGCTGTGCATATTTTTACTCAATTTCCCTTGTGTTTTTAAATATTATTCCCTTTTTTCTTCCTTCCAACTCTTTTTTTTTTTTACTGAGTCATTTTTTCATGAACATCTGCTGGCGCTGATTCATGCCTCCCTTCAGAGCCTAGATTGAAAGAGGAACACATGCATCCAAAAACACCCAAACAACCACACTAAACTTCACAGGATTAGGGGAAAACACACAACCTGTAGCCAACACACTGATGACCTTCAAATAATGACACAATGGCTGTGAGAGGAAGAATGATAAACTGATGTGAGACAGAGAGATCGCTTGTTTATTCTTTTGTGATAATTATCGCATACAATCAAGCATAGCAATAAATCTTTCCCCGCATAAACACTGCCAACTGTAACTAGAGAAAATCTGTTAATTGAGAGAAATTCAGATGTTCATCCAAACATCACAGTTAAAGGAATAGTTCACCCAAAAATAAAAATTCTGTCATTAATTACTCACCATCATGTCATTCCACACCCGTAAGACCTTCGTTCATCTTCAGAACACAAATTAAGATATTTTGATGAAATCCGATGGCTCAGTGAGGCCTCCATTGACAGCAAGATAATTTACACTTTCAATGCCCAGAAAGCTACTAAAGACATATTTAAAACAGTTCATGTGACTACAGTGGTTCAACCTTTATGTTATGAAGTGATGAGAATACTTTTTGTGCGCCAAAATAACGACTTTATTCAACAATATCTAGTGATGGGCGATTTCAAAACACTGCTTCATGAAGCTTCAAAGCTTTACGAATCTTTTGTTTCAAATCAGTGGTTCGGAGTGCATATCAAACTGACAAAGTCACGTGAACCATTGAAATTTTGAAACACTTATCGCGTAACGAAGCCTCGTTTACTGAAATCACGTGACTTTGGCAGTTTGATTCACGCTCCGAACCACTGATTCGAAACAAAAGATTTGTAAAGCGTCGAAGCTTCATGAAGCAGTGTTTTGAAATAGTCTATCACTAGATATTGTTGAATAAAGTCGTTATTTTGTTTTTTTGCCGCACAAAAAGTATTCTCGTCCCTTCATAACATTAAGGTTGAACCACTGTAGTCACATGAACTGTTTTAAATATGTCTTTAGTAGCTTTCTGGGCATTGAAAGTGTTAATTATCTTGCTGTCATTGGAGGCCTCACTGAGCCATCGGATTTTATCAAAAATATCTTAATTTGTGTTCTGAAGATGAACAAAGGTCTTACGGGTGTGGAATGACATGAGGGTGAGTAATAAATTACATAATTTTCATTTTTGAGTGAACTAACCCTTTAACAATAAATACATTAATAATATAAAAATAATAAGGGAAAAGAGTTTTTTTTTTTTTTTTTTTTTTTTTTTTTAGAAATAATTTACAGCAGTTATTACCATGATAAAGGCAACAAAATTTAACTTAAATTAAACTTTAAAAATATAGGCTTCTTTATTGTCATCATCATTGTTTCACATGCAATAATGCCAAAGCATAGCCTACACAAAACAAACAAGAGAAAAAAACAGTGACAAATAAACAGTAAGAATAAAAACACCATGCTATTAGACTTACAAAATAAATAAAAACGAAATCAATACAAATAAAACAGACTTTTAAAAAATATTAAATTACATTTCATAGACATAGCTCTCATACATTTTACCGAAATCCACAAATGACAGGGACAATAACATGAGATCAGATTCTTTGCTTTAAAATAAAAATTATATTCACAAGTAAACTGAAATTTACACTGGTATACGGCTATCGCACAGTGCGCGCACCCGAGTACGTACGCACTCCCGTGCTCCGTCATTCATTTAACCCGGACGTGAAGCCGCTCCATAGAAAAATATCCGATACGGTGAAACAGCTTACCTTCATAAAAAGGTAAGTGTATAAACCCAAACACACCTCAACACATCATGGAATGTCATATATTTCGGTTTTAGCCCTCGATTAGCTTCGTAAGAGTGAAAACAGCGCGTTTAGAGGATCTGTGTCGGCAATATTTGAGCTTGTTTCAGGCTCCTGTTGTAGTGCTAACTAGCTTAGCCTCTTGTTGCGCTTGCCAACCTTATTACTTTATGACTCTTATATAATACAAAACAGCTATTTAACCTGATGTAAGCAGCACGTTTTTCAGTCTTGATAGTTAAATATTTTAACCTACGAACGACTGAGGGTTTGTAGTCAAATTAGTGATTCTTTTGACAACTGTCATGTTATTAATGAACAGACTGCCTCTTCCACCTGCTTCAGGTTGTTGTGGTTAGTTTATTTATGTTTACTAAATATGTTTTGCACGGACATTTGTGATGTCATACGCCCAGCATGGCTTTGAAAGATGTGTTTTAGGTTATGGTGCCCTGTCAGATTCAGTGCAGTACTTGAGTATTGTTGTAAATGCTTGTAAGTTGTTTTTGGGCAGAGGCCTGGGTATCAGTGACACAAGACTTGCTAAATACTGATCCCGCATTTCCTATGAATGGAAGGATGTTGCCGCGCATGCGCCCTCTACATCTCCCGCATCCTGCCAAAAAGTGGGAAGTGTTTTGCGCACGCGCATTGCAGCGATGCAGGGGCGCTCTTTGCCAAAAACTGAGCCGCGTTCATGATCGCGTTCACGCAGACGTGTTGAACGGGTTGCTGCATTGCAGGAATTAGGCACAGCTGACAAGTTGGTCTGCCTGGGGCGGATGTGAAGCGGAACGGTGGCTGTGCCACTCATGGATGGTTTGTGGGGGTGGTTTCAGATCAGCTCTGGGTCCCCAGCTGGTCATTTATTTGGGAAAAATGTGATGTTATGTTGAGTTTGTAGGAACACACTTCACTTTAACACATCAGAGCTGGAGAAACCCCCAGTGTTTTACACACACCTGTGTCACATAATGTGTCTACATTGGCATGGAAGAAATCTGCTTAATACCACCCAAAACACCTGCTCTGCCACTTTGGGGGTGTAAATGTGCAGCACAGGTGGTTGTTGTCATTATGGAATCTGATTGCTTTTAGTGGATACAGAAATTGTGTTACTTTGACATATGTAGTAATTTAAATCTATATATTTAATGTAAACAAAATGTACACATCTGTTAAAAAGTTTGGGGTCAGTAAGATTGAAAATCATTTTTTAAAAGTTTTCTGTTCATCATAGAATTCTAGAAAAATGTATCATGATTTTCACAAAAATGTAAAAGAGCACCTCTGGAAACATTGATAATGATGATGATAATGTTTCTTGAGCATAAAATCATCATATTAGAATGATTTCTGAAGGATCATGTGACACTGAAGACTGGAGTAATGATGCTGAAAATTCAGATTTACCATCACAGGAGTAAATCATTCTACAATATATTACAATAGAAAATAGTTATTTTAATATTTATTCTTTCAAAAACATTTGAACTATGTAACAATGTGATTTAAGCACTGATTCCAGCATTATTGGGGACAGATGTTGAAATGATGGATGTCATGACATTTTCTCTTCATTTGCATGAAGTTTGGATTCTTGCTCTGTTGTCAGTCCCACAATCCAGTGCAAACCTGCCATTCATCTCCCATAGAGAATGAATGCTCACTCACTTTGTGCTAGTGGCCTCATATAGAGTTACAGAGAGCAACTTTTGAGTGTGTTGGAGAGAGATGAAGACACAGATTGTGTGAAAATGCTCAGCAAATGCAGTTCTGGAGATGCATGTTTTTCTAATCTGTCTGATGCCCAGTTCTTAACCCAGCGATGAAATAATAATGAAAGTGAAATAGTGAAACTCCTCTGAGTATACTGCTCTTTTTAAACATGTCAAACTTCTCCCATCTGTTGTTGCACACACTTTCTGTATTTCCATATTTATTCTGGTATTTTAGCATACGTCCTGAAATCAGTCTGACCCACTTCCCACTGTTTTAAGAATTTTAAAGAGCTGTAGTCTGTCTCTCTTCTAGTCTATGATATTCATGTGAGTTCTGCATTGTATTTCTTCTATACAGTAGCACAATGACACTTCTATTTGCATCTTTAAATCTATTTTGAATAATTTTGCAGATTTTGTCCCTAAAAAAAATTGGCTAACTTGGATTTATTTTAGCATTCCCTGGCATTTAAATAGCATTTATGCTATTAGATTTTTTTTCTTGATCATCTCAAATCGCTCTGAATCGTTACATGTAAATGTTGTTTACACTAATAACACACTCAAATCTGTGGCTGTTATGGATTATGATGTATCTGACAGGGTCGCTCAGCAGGTGTGTCAGAAATGACAGATTCTTTGCCGTAACTATCAGCTGTGTAAAATGGGGCTGATGGTGTGTCTCTGAATAAACTCTTGCATTAAGCGCTGATTAAAGTCCAGTGTAAATGTGATGCTTTCTTTCATTGCTGAGAGATTTACTACCGCAACTCCGGCTTGGCAGTTTCCGCTATTCGAAAATAAAGTAATCCATCAATTAGTCAGCAGCTCCATCAAAGCCAAGATATTACGCACCAAATTGCCTCGAATGATGAACAGTTGTAATTTATGAACAAACCCGAGACCAGGCGGCAGACTGTGAAAGAGAGAGATTGCTGTGCTGAAATATTCAGATTGTTATTATAATTTTTTAAAACTGTTGTTTTTAAATAATCAGTAATGTTAACAGTAGTAAATGGCTTGCTTGGGTGTAATACACATGGATCATTATTTGTTTAATAAGTTCCTGATAAAGTGTTTGTTCAATATTTACCCAATGAACAACCACATATTTACAATGTCTGAATCGTATGCTAAATGACAGCTGGTGCATTTGAAAGAGGAAGTAGTATAAAAAACAACAAACTGACAATGTTAACTTAGCAGAACAGTATGTGAACTGGCAGGTGGAGCTGCATTAATGGCAAGGCATCCGATTTTGACTTTCTTGATAAATATTGAATATTACATTATCGTATTGTAGTTGGTTGTAAGGCTGGATATTTTAGAAATTTTACGGGGTATGTATCAGGTGTACATGGCAAATTTTCTCAATGGGGAAAAAAATCTCAAGTAATGCTGTAAAATATATAGGGAACACCATTTGATACTTACTATATCAAAGTTTGAAATTAACTATGTATAGGCTACTTACATTTAAATTACACATAAGGGAGTTTTTATATTAATAACATTATAATATAACAAAATTGAAATTGAAAGCAGCCTTTTGTGAGTGAGTTTCATATTTTAAATATATAAGCCCAGTGCATTTGAAACAACATAAATGATGCCTTCGTATAGCATTTGTAAGGAAAATATATCAGCGGGCAAGACCGCACACTGCAAGCGAAACATCGAGCAAAGCATGTGTTTCTCACAGCACATCCTGTGCGATGAAGCCCGTGAATGTCCTTGTAGTTCACTTCAACCTTTCTGAACTTTATGAAAGATTATTTTATGGAAGATTTGAGGTGTGTGTGTGGAATTGGAAGCAAGCAGAATACGGTGTTTCTAAAACACATGCAGTGCCATTGCTCATCTGCGGTTAAAAACTAAGCTCAGAATTGATTCTGAAATTCTCAGAATCAAAACATTTAAATGGTGTCTGATATAAAAACATGACGGATATATTCAACCATTAAATACTGAAAAAAAGGTTAAGTGAAAATACAGCGAATATGTATATAGTGCCTATATATTTAGCAAAATGCTCCTTATTTACGTCTTTCCGTAGCTGAAACACTGATTGAACGATTACATGAGACATGACACAGATTTTGATAATTTGTACTGTATCTTTCAACATACCATCTGATGTTTATTCATGTTTATTTCGTGCTAAGCGTTGCGATTTGTTGGATGGGAGTCGTGCTACAAAGTTCTGTTCAATCATCAGTTGAAAACAGCATAGACTAAAAGATACATTTTTTGGGATTTAAGAATCGATATCCAGTTTGAGGGTGTGTGCACATGTTAAAGATATGGGATGTCAGGATGTGTGGGTGAGAATAGGCTCATTTTTCACACAGACAGTTGCACTGAGGACACGTAGTGGCGATTGAATTCGTTTACATGAGAGGATGGAAATTGAAATATGGATTGGGGTCGCAAATGCTTGTGTGAGCTTCCATATAAGGGCTAAAATATTTTCCTGCTCCTCATCTAAGCGTGCGAGCATCTGTGTCTGTGCACACATCAGCATGTGCTGTGTGCGTGTGTGTCCGGTTATATTTAGATGTAAGGAGTGACAGAAAGGTATGAACTGGATCTGAGTATGTATCTGGTTGGACTTATTGTGCCAGTATTTGATTTTTAATCTTAGTAATGAATATTTCTTATAGAGACACTCTAGAATAGTTTGTCCCTCTCTCCCACGCTTTTTCCTTGTCTTCTGAGTTCTTGTTGCCCTCATTAGTATTCATGTAGACCTAATACACTGAAAACATAAACAGATTGTACTGTAGTTTACCCTCTCTCTCTCTCTCTCTCTCTCTCTCTCTCTCTTTTTAATCTCTGAAGTTCACATACAACCTTAGTCAAGGTTATTTGCACTGAAAGTGTGAGATTTTTAGCTGCTGTTCACCCTATCTGTGACCTTTAGAATTAAAATTAAACAGAAGGTTTTTGCTATTGTATCTTTAGGTCATTTATATGCAAATGACCTCTGCTATGATTGTTTAAGCTCCTTTTACTGGTGTAGATCAGACTTTTGTTCAGGACAGCGCAGGTTGCTTAATACTGAATGGACTTGGGATTTATTTAGTAATTAATATGGGGCCTCCACATTATTTCTAGTTGACTTTGCTGTTGTTAAAGTTAAATAAAAGGTTTACTTGGCTTTTTTTTTCATCCATGGCCCACAGACATTGTTTCTTCATTCTTTGTTATTTGTGATAAGTTCCATCCCTAATCAAACACACCCAGGGTCGAAGTGGGGCATTTACTCCTTTTTTTTTTTTTTTTTTTTTTTTTACTCCCATGTTTTAACAGGAATGTACTGTTAAACAACATACTAAACTTTTGGTAACACTTTACAATAAGGTTTCATTAGTTAGCATTAGTTAAATACTTTCGTTAACGGGTCATTGACGAATAAGGTTTTTAAAAGTGTAAAAAAAACTTAATGGAGGTGATCAATTATAATCAATTAACACTGCTTTTGTTATTCTTTACAAAATGGACAAAAATTGTTACCAAAAAAGTCATTCGGTTTATAGCGGTTGTACCGAATGACCTGATGTTTCGGGACATGCGTATGAGCAAGTGAAATCATGAATTTTTCAAATAGTTAAGAATGTTAGTTACTTTGCTTCAGGACCATGTGTTCCTTTGCAGGTGTCTAAAGGATGTCACATCCTGTCACATGATATTGACCACATGACTTGATCCAAAATGGTCCCTTTATATTGGTTACTCCGAATGACATCAATGAAATTCATTTTTCCGTACATTCTTTCTCATAACAAAACAAGTTCTACACATAAATTTTAATACCATTTTGCACTATGTTGATATATGATGTTATAAAATCATGGCAAAATAAAAAATATATAAATTTATTACATTTTAAGATATTTTAATCACAAATGAAATGGCTATATTGGCCTTTGGATGGTTAAACAGAATGACCTTTTGACACTTCAACATCTTTAAAATGCCTTTATTAACTAACATTAACAAAGATTAATAAACACTCTAACAAATGTATTGCTCATTGTTAGTTTGTTAGTTAATACATAAAGTAATGTTAACAAATGAACCTTATTTTTAAGTGTTACCAAACTTTTTAATCAATCATTCTAATCAAACTTATAAATAGGCAGAGCTGAAAAATGCTGCACATACAAATTAAAAAGTCAAATGAATTAAAATGAACATCAGAGAGCAGTATGTGGAATAGACTAAGCTCATTTATAAAATGTCATGTTACACCACTTCATAAAAACCTTAATATTAACTTGATGACTTTTTTTAAAACATTGACGGATAATTCAAAAATATTTGCGTTTTGACAGAAAAAAAACAACAACTAACAAGAAAGAACATACAGTATAAACCTATAATAGCTAAACTCTTATTTTACAACTATTATCTGTTCTGTGGTAGATAGGCCTCACTCTTTCTCTCTGGTGTATGCTTGTTTTTGTGTGTGTGTGTGTGTGTGTAAGAGAGATAGAGAGAGAAAGAGTGAGCATGCGCTCTCTCTGCCAAGTGACATGAGAAAACAACACTCTTTAATGCATGGCATATAAACTGATGCATTGCTTTAAATACAAAGATATGTGTGATTAGTTACTTCATTTATCAGTCATGCAATAATGTAACGCATGCATTTTCTGTGTGTGAACTATTGAAAGAAAGCGGGGGAGGTCATATGGCTCGCCTTATATATGCCGTATAATAATATTTACAATTTGCAAAGAGCTGTGCATGCGCAAATAACGGTATTTTGGGTACACTGCTTGCCCACCGTCTTTGTCGATAGAACCGTCTGTGATTTGCCACATTCAGTGTGTCTCTCATTGAAAATGAACTACAGACTTGCGCTTTCCGCTTCCCACGTGAAAGTGTTACTACCGGCCCAATTTATGAGCTGCCTGCCGGGAATTCTCCAGATTTTCCCGATTGCCACTCTGGGCCTGAACACACCACTCTTCAGGATTGCTTGAAAATTAAAGGCAGGTGTGTTTGATTAGTGGTGGAACTAAACTCTGCAGGACAGTGGCCCTCCAGGACCAAAGCTTCCCAATCCTGATGTATGATGAATGATGATATGACTTTCAAAACGTGGCTCTGATTATCTGATTTCACTTTTATTTTTGCAGATGAAAGAAAATCTTGTTTATCATATCCTTTTAAGTACATGTTATGTAGTATTTCAAAAGCTTGTACCTTCTGTTTTCTGTGTGTGAGAATGAGATGACGGTATAAATGAGGATTGGATCCTTTTTATTTTTATTTTAGCTGGGAAAATAAAAGGGTGAGGGCAGGGTGGAGCTCACCCTTTGCTCAGAGAAAACGATAGTTCAGACTTTTTGCCTTTTATTTTTGGCAAGCCAATTTTGCTGGACAGAAAAGAAGGGTGCCAGAGGGGAAGCAGGTGGGAGTATGAATCGGCTGTTGGACTGTTTGATAGTCAAGCAAAGCAACTATTGATTGAGATTCTAGCTCACTAACGGCCACTAATAGTCTCAAGACATTTAAAGCTGTGTCCAAAAAGGCAGTTGCCTCACTGTCCAGACAGTCATTGACTTGCCGAGCAGCATTTTTGAATGAAGGCACCAGACTGCTTTCCAAGGCACCATAGTGTCACGTGTAATGATCTAAAACACATTGAAGTGAGCTTTAGAAATATCCAGGGGAATATGTAATGACTACTACAGTGCTTATTTGTCGGTAGAAATTGAATCGTGTTGAAAACCAAAAAAAGAAATGTGATGTTCATAAATTAATTTACTACTTTTAAACGCTCCATCAGATGCCATTTTTGTATTATAATCTTTTTTTAACCAACAGTTGACTCACACATATAGGATATCATAGGATACCATACTTCTATGCTGCCTTCACAAATCGCCCAGATGGAGGCATCTTAGTAGACAGGATGGATTCAGACATGCCTTATCATAGAAAGCTCAGTAAATTCTTCAGGTTTTTACACAGACTAGTAGTAGTATATTTCTGTTTGCAGAGCAAGGAGAGGTAAGAAAAGAAGGAAAGCATGTTTGCATTAATAGAATGTTTGGGAGCAGAAAAAAGGTCCAAGTGTGGCTGTGTGTGTCTCTCTCTCTCTCTCTCTCTCTGTCTCTCTCTCTCTCTCTCTCTCTCTCTCTCTCTCTCTCTGTGTGTCTCTCTCTCTCTCTCTCCAATCTGGTTTGTTTCCACTTGTGTGGTAATGAGTTTGATGAATATTCATGAGGCAGGGCTGTTTGCAGCATGTAGATCAGGATTCCTGTATAACTGATGTGCTGGAGCTTATGAAGGTGCAGAATAAAGCTGCATGTATTTGATATAAAAGCTCTGATGCATCCATCAGTGACCTGCTTGGTCATAAGTATGGCTAGTATGTTTTTGCTTAAATTTGATATGAGCCTTTGTGTCCTTCGTAGATCAATATATGTATGTGTATATAAACCAATATTAATAAATATGCAAATTAGTGTCCGCCTTTCTACTCTTCACACCAGCTTGGACTACCTGGCTCACTAGGTGAATTCTAGTAAATGTTACACAATGGCATGTGGAAATATGAATTTAATTCAACAATAGGCTTATATGTTTGAACCAGAAACTGTTTCAGAAGAAGATGAAGAGCGAATTATACAGGGTCATCTACAAGTCAGTATATCAGAATGGTAATGCATTTTGTATCGCTCTCTACAATGTCGGAAACATAACAGTAATTAATATGATTAGCCAATGTGTTGCTAATGTTACACAAACCAAGTTCCTGTTTGCCATTTCAGAGTCAGTTTGAACATTGAGAGAGGACCCAGAAACGGCTGGTTTCAAATCATGTTTTTGAGACTAGATATTGTTGAATAAAGTCGTTATTTTGGGTTTTTTTTGGCCCACAAAAAGTATTCTCGTCATTTCATAACATTAAGGTTGTACCACTGTAGTCACATGGACTGTTTCAAATATGTCTTTAGTAGCTTTCTGGGCATTGAAAGTGTTAATTATCTTGCTGTCATTGGAGGCCTCACTGAGCCATTGGATTTTATCAAAAATATCTTAATTTGTGTTCTGAAGATGAACAAAGGTCTTACGGGTGTGGAACGACATGAGGGTGAGTACTTGATGACCATTTTTGGGTGAACTAACCCTTTAAGGGGAAAATACTCAGCAAGGGTGTTGAGCTGTTGATTGATGAATTTCAATTGGTTTGTCTTAAAGCTTAATAAAAGCACCACATAGACATATAAACAACATTAAAAACTTGATTTTCACCACAGGGTGTCTTTAATAAGATGATAATGATTAATAATAATTAATTTATTATTATAATTGTATATTAATAAATTAAAATATTTTAAATAATAAATTATAAGTTATTCATTCATGTTTATATTATTTTAGCATGATCGTGTGGTTGTGTCAAAAAGCAAAAATAAAATCTAAAAAATTTATTTTGCATATTGGTTCTCAGACACAACATAAAACCTGCATTGTTCATAGAAATGGAATATTGGTTTATTGGTGTATAGTCCTCCTGTGTTTTTTTTTTTTTTTTTTTTTTTTTTTTCCTTTTCCACTTATTTTCCTTTTTCTTTTTTTTGTGCTGTTGTTTATCTGTTGTAAGGTCGCCATTATATGAAATGAAAATTCTGTTAGGTTGAGGCTGTTTCTCATTGAAAACTGTTCAGTAGAAAGAGATACTGTGTTATTGTGCAAGTTATAACTCATTTTCTACATTTTTCGTTTCGTCTGCTTTGTTCTGCTCCAACTGTCTCTTCCAGTCTATTTCTTTCTCCTTTCTCTCTCTCTCTGCATGTCAACTTCTCTCACTCTTTCTCTCCGTGACTTTACTTGTCTAAATATCTGTCTCTCTTCCTCACTTTTTTCTCTTTCTCTCTGTCTCCTGCTGTTATGGGTCTAACTTCTCGTTAAGCCATCTGTAAAACCTTTGATCTCAAAGCTTTGCCACTCAGCAGCCAAACAGAGGAGTGTGTGTGTGTGTGTGTCTGTCTGACTTAGGTTTGTTTCACATGTGTGAGAGAGATGAACAAACTCTGAACATGTTTGTATTTAGTGCAGCATCTCATAGAGTTCTGGAAGAAAAGTGCAGTGAAATCCATATTTTGAAGCACTTAATAGTTTGTTTGGGCTTCATTATAATTTGTGGACCTTGCAGTCTAAATCGTTTGATTTGAAGTAATATGTTTATACCAGTGCTTATAAAAAAAGTAGGGATGTCCTGAGCTTATCTCAAGGATTGGGTTCGAGGCCGATTAGGCATTTTTTTTTTTTTTTTTTTAAACTGATTGTATTGGCTATCCTATGCCCGATCCTTTATTTTACATCAGCTGTCACAGTTTGTTGATCGTATCGGCTATCCTAAGCCCGATCGTTTATTTTACGTCAGCTGTCATGCAGATGTCATGCAGTAGGTGGCGGTATGCACCTTCAAGTGGGTTTACCAACCGCCATTAAAAGGAAAAGCTCAAATGTGCGTGCGTGACAGAATGAGGTCTGTAGCGCATCAAACACACTTTAGAGCTTCCGTGTTTACATTTGATGCGCACTTTTGTAACGAATCACTCTAATTTACTGTTTATTTTTAGTAGTGTGTGTATATATACAGTGCTCAGCTTAAATGAGTACACCCCCTTTGAAAAGTAACATTTTAAACAATATTTCAATGAACACAAAAACAATTTCCAAAATGTTGACAAGACTAAGTTTTAGATAACTTATAACATGAAAGTAAGGCTAATAATATAACTCGGAGAACAAAATTTTCAGTTTTACTCAAATTAGGGTGATGCAAAAATTAGTACACCCCACTGAAAGTCTCTGGAGCAAAGCTAAATTTTAGACTACAAATGTTTAATTTAACAAGAATTCAACCACAGGTGAGTCTAATTATTCATTACACAGGTGTCCAGCAGACAGTTGACTATAAAAGAGTGTTAAAACCCCTTCCCATTTCATGCTGTCAGCAATGGCACCACATGGAAGAGAAATGTCTCAAGACCTGAGAAAGAAAATAATTTCTTTCCACCAGAAAGGTGAAGCCTACAAGAAGATCAGCAAAGCTTTACTTATCAATCAGTATACTGTAGCAAAAGTGGTATTCTCTTTCAAGTCTTGCGCTTGAATGGACAAATTCACACACAAATTATGCCAACATGCCCATTTTGGCGAGTATCCTGGCAAACATAGTTGGTTATGTCTTAAGTGAACGTATAACAGTCGAGAAATACAACGCATGTGTAACAGTACTGGATCGTGCTTTATGTCTTAAAAGGGAAAGAAGCCTAATATTCCTGCTGTCTGTGTTTTAAATGTTAATCAAACAACAAATGACAAAGAAATCACTCACTGCTCTTGACTGAATAGCTTTTGTAACTTTAATAATGATTAATCTTAATTTATACAATATGCCGTGTTATTTTATATTTGGTTATATTTGTATTCATTTTCTGTACTTGAAAACTGTTAGATACCTGAAATGTCTTCTGTTGCTTTTTTTATTTTTACTACCTAATATCGGTATCGACATCGGCCCCTAAAAACCCATATCGGTCGGGTTCTAATATAGAGCTATAAATATAATTACTGTAGTAATTGTTTGGAATTACTCCACAGTGATAGATGCCTTTTTTTTTTTTTTTTTTTTTTTTTTTTTTTTTTTTTTTTTTACATTTGAGCTCCTGAGAAACTCTCTGTATGTTCCTGTATACATTGGATTGATTTTAATAACTTTAATGTACTTGAAGTGTATAGGAAAATACAAGTATCTGATCGGCACTCTGTATCGGCAGAAACTCAATATTCAATGATAGGGCTGTGTATTGCCAAGAATCTTGCGATACGATACACCTCACGATACAGGTTACAATACAATATACTGCAATATATTGCGATACTGTAAGAAAGGCGAGATATTGCGATATTGTTTTTTTTTTTTAGGAAGAGGATCTAATTTAAGAAAAACTGTTTTAAACACACCACCATATGCATAATGGCAGCGCTCTCAGCAGTGCAGATGGTTTTTGGATGTTAAGTGAGCTGTCAGATTCAATGTGTTTCTCAAGTATTGGATTTTAGCATGGCTTATTTTGTAAACAAAGTGACTCTTGTCAATCTCCTTTAGTTGTTTCTTTAATAGTGGAAGCCAGGATGACGCCACACTTCAGCTCTGTACACCGTGGCGGGAGCTGGTTTAAACCAAGCACAAAGCCAGTGACATGAATCTTGGATGTAAACAAATAAATAAATATCAATACACCTTTTTTGAGAATTGTTACAGTATTGAGAAACATAATATCATGATCTTCACGTTTCGATATTTTCTTACACCTCTATTCAGTGACACAAAAAAATTGATTTGGGCATCCCTGTAAAACAGTTCTCTTCAAGAATGAGTGACTTTATGAAGTTGATGCAAATGTTTTAAGAGTCATGAAGTGTACTTTCGAAGAGCTTGTCAGCATAACTCCTGACTGAATTGAAGCAAAGTTTAGGATGTTTAATAGCAGCCAAAGTGAAATGGAAAATTACCAGTGGAAGTGATTGGAAATGCACCACTTGCTTCAAATTCCTGGTAGGATTTAGTCTGCAGCAACTGTCTGTCGCTCCTCGTATGCCCTCACATAGCCAGACCTTTGACTGTTGGCGTAAATGTTTGTCTAGTGTTTGAATATGTTTTTTTGTAATGCTACTATATGTAAAGAGCAGTCTGGTCAATTGGTGATATAGTGCTGGTATAATAACCTATGCTTCCTGATTCCAGCCAATCAAATTGAAAATGGTGAGTTAAGCATGTGAACTGATCATCTGTTCCTCTTCACTACTAGTTATAGCACAAAACAAGGATGAATAAACATCTGAAGGTATGTTGAATCATGTCTCATGTAATGACCCGATCAGTTTAACCAAGGAAGGTGTTAAAACTCTTGTTAATTTGAACCTCAAATATTATACTAATGTATTAAATGAGAGGGTTCCCTGTATAGATTTTAGTTAAAGCATTTTTTTTTTTTTTTTTAGATATAGCATTAGTTGGGGGAGATTATTTTCAGAAAACTGACATGTACCTGAAATATTAAATAAATAATACAAGTTTTCGATTATAATTGGCACTAGCCATTTTTGGACTGAATTTATGTTGGATTCTTGCCACTTTATTTTTTTATGTTGGGATTTTTTTTTATTGTAAAGTGTTTTCATGAGAATTTTTAAATAAAATTAATGGCAGAAGTTAGTCATTATTTATTGGTAAATTAACCAAAGGATTAATCCTAACTAATCAGAAAATAATTGATAGATAAATCAATAAAATAGAAAATTGTTATTAGTAGCCCTATACTTACTTACTCTGTGTTGTTGCTTTTTTTGGGACTCGGTATCAGCAGATACTCAATATTAAATGGCGCATCATGATACAGGTTACAATACAATATACTGCAAGATATAAGATACTGTAAAACTTTAAGATAGTGTTTTGCTAATCTTGGAGGCTTGCCTAAAACTGGCTCTGGTTAAGCCACATTTTTGTGTGCCATATGCCTTCGGGAATTGATTGAATCGTAGGAAGTTGGGCTTTGCTAACTATATGGATGCAGTTCTGGCAGTTTGCAGTCATTCATGGAGAATGTTTAGCCCCACCCTCCAACGAGACATACGTCATGTATTTTCGAAGGGGAGTGAAAGGTAAACGTTTTTGATTTAAAAATGATTAAGGCATATGCATTTATGAAAAAAAAAAAAAAAAAAAATGATGTGCAAACTGCACAGATAAATAATTTATAATGAGTACTGAAACATTCTTTAAAAAAAAATAAGAGTGGTCAATTTTGATTTCATGGTGACTTTAAACTGTGGTGATGGGGATGAATATCACCCTACTGGAGATGAGTGTATGTTTGTGTGCGTGCCAGTGGTTGAAAGGACATTCTTTCAGTCTCATCTGTTCGTCAATGAGAGGGACCACTCAGAGCGGACATGTTTGCTCTCCTTCATCTCACTCTGTGTCTGTGCTGTCCATCCAAACGGGTGGCCTGGGTCTCATCTCAGCAGTGTGTCTGCTAGTTTAGAGAGCTGCGCTTCTGATCAAAGCATGTGTGTCTCTGAGGTCTCTGATGCCATTCTCATCAGGTATGATGTCAAAATGCTTTATAGATCTGCTCAGAATACCTCCTGACAGCCACACACGCATACACGCTGATGCCTTTTATAGCGCTTTGTGTCACCATCTTCTTAGGAGAAGAATCAATTATCAGTAATTAAGTAAGTGTCAAAGTCTTTATCACTCATTCAACTGGACAGTTTTATCTTCATTCATCTGCTTCTGACCCTCTTCAGATGTCCAGAAAGGCCTCTCTTCTTCTTCTTCTGGTGACATCTTTGTTCTTTCTGTCATTTCAGTGCTTCTCTCTTTTCATCTCTCTTGTCATATACAGAAAATGTGTTCTTTTATTCATTTTCTTTTACTGAGAAAGTATAGACCGTTTTATTGTTGTTTGAGCATGTTAATAAAACAAATCAAATGAAGGATTTTTTATTGTTGTGGGTAGAATGGTGTAATTTTGACTAAATGATCTTATTCGACTGAGTCTACCCTTCTCATTTTGTGCACTTTTTTCCTTCAGCTGTGCACAAAAATCAACAATCAAGCACGTGATGCATTAATTTTAATGCCTAAAATTTTAAATATGGCAAACATACTTGGTAAAATGCGTCAATGATAGAGCTGCACGATAAATTGTAAAAAGATCGCAATCTTGATTCAAACACCTACGCAATCTTATTTATTAATGACAATGATTCGCCCGTGTCTATTAAACCTTTGACAAAATCATACCGGAACATTCAAATATGTATTTGTTCTCCCACTGAGTCAGAGAGAGCTGTTTTGAACCACACAGTAGTTATTTATGTGTTACAAATATTCAAATTATCACAGAAGTAAGAACTGGGATAAAAGTTCGCAGTTAGTATATAAACACTGTTGTGTACGATAGCGATCAAAATAGAGCAAACCACCTTTTGATATTAACTTGATGCTTCAAACAACGGTTGCATAAATCATTACCGTTACAAAAATGTATTTGTCATTAAATCATTCATTTAAAAGATTTGTTCAAAAACAATGATTCATCCAGTAATGAAACAAGTATTTAATGAGTCATTGAATTATTTCAAAACCCTTTTTTTAAAATTAATTAAAAAAAAAAAAAAATCCAATTAATATTTTGTCAGAACCTCTAGTAAATTACATGTTACTTTGTTTAGTTGTCTATTCATAATTGTGGGAAAATCGCGATCTCTATTTGAAACCAATAAAATGGCGATTCTCATTTTATCCAGAATCGTGGAGCTCTAGTCAATGACAACTTATTTTTTCAATTTTCTTTGTTCTTTGTTGTTTGCATTACCATTAAGCACACAAGCAGGTTTATTAGGCTGCTGTCACTTTAAGAGCGAATGCATGGATCTGATATATTGCTACACGCTTGCTTCTAATAACGTCTAATAATAATGGTGCTTACATATATGCACAGTTATTTTATTCAGATCTTTTTGGATGCTGAGGTTCTGTCTGCCTATAAAGAGCCTGTGAAGTGACTGTTCAAGAGTGTGTTTAGCAGAAAATTTTGCTGCCTACTAGCATTAGGATCATCATGGAAATCAACTGTTATTTTTGCATGTACATTCATTTTGGTTTTGAAGAGAGACATTTTTATGTGACCAAGTGGAAATGAATTAGGCATACCCAATTGGAAAACAATCCAAATTTGCCAATGCGCATGATGTGCAAATTCCCCCCTTAAAGACACAATATGTTTTTTTTTTTCACCGCTAAGGGTCGCTAAACTCTTCAAAACACTAACAAAGGCGTAGATTGATGACGCAGTGAAAATGAGCGTGGAATCATGGAACCTGTCATCATGCCGATGGATCAAATAATGTTTATGGGGAAATAATGTTTATGGATGAGTGAATGCATTCATGTTTTTAACATGACTGTGGTATGAAGCAGGGCGTGGCCAAGAATTGCGGGTGCGATTGCTAATGAGAGACAGATATCAGTGCCACACGCGAGTCCCAGGGGATATAAAGGAATGAGGACATTTCATTCTACCGAATTACTCGCAAAGCTGAAATACTACTAATAAAGGTCAGTTTATTTGACGAATTAAAATTGTGAGGTAAAGCAGCACTATTTCACTTGGTCTAACGTTACACTATCATACTAAACTGCATTTAAGTGTGTTGAAAGATGTAATGTTATTCTATGTATTAGTTTGTTGGCTGTATGAGACTAACAGTGAGCTAGATCAACATTACAATATCATACTGATGATATTCTAACATTTCATCATGTTGTGCTATATAACATTGATTATTCTTATGTAGCTTACATTTGCTTACCTTGTCTAATAAAGTGCAAGAGCGGCGTCGAGCTCTGTCAAGTCAAAGTTGTCGTAAAGCTCTCATCATCGGAAACGCCACGCCAATATTGATCCTTGTTTTATTTCTCCTTTTGTCCCAAAGTTTGCTTGCTATGGTCCATAATGTTTTTAAACGAAACGACAACAGCGTGCCGCTAGACATTAAGCAGCTGTTTGCGTCTTGCAATGGTTACTATGCAGTACAAGGAAACCAGGGATAACACAGATATTACGTCATTGACAAGCGACAAGTGACAAGGGAGGGACAGGCACTATTTAAAATTGTGAATTTCTCTGAATTTACAAATTCTTGGAAACATTTAGGATAATGTAAGTACACAGCTGAACAAAATATGTAACACTGTGCAAATGGTTTTTGGATATTTTGATATAAAAATATTACATATTGTGCCTTTTATGCCCCATAGAAGTTTTCTCATCTCTAGAACTCCATGTGGCGACACGCACGTGATCTATTACTCTCATTAGGCCACCAGAACAAATGTATGAATATTTTTGAGATGTAGCGCTGCACATAAAGTGGGGATCTTCAGCAGGTGGTCTGCCAATTATTTTATTCTCACAATCATTAGTGAGAAAATTAAAATGTTAACAATACAATATTAAGTTAACTGCAGTCAAAGCTTAAGTTAAGAAGCTAAAGTTCAGCTGAATCATATAGTCCCTCCCACATTAAAATGCATTAAGTTAAATTATAATATTGCCTTTGTTGGAAAGAAATGCTGATGTGTAAATTTAGAATGTATTCCTTCACACCAGTCCACACAGACAGAGTTATGAAAGACACTTTCAAGGGTGCAGATAAAAGCATTAGAAAGGAAGAATGTGGTTGGCTACTAAGAAGACTGGTAGAAACGGAAGAAAAGAAAACTGAAGCACTCCTGGCAGAGAGCGTCTGATCATGACTTGTTGCCCTTGAATGTCTTCAGTTAAATGTGTGAAGGGGAAGCATTTATCTTCTGTATACCTGTGTGAGCGCGTCTATCTGTCCTCCAGCTGACAGCAGCGCTCTTCACGTTGACACTTATTCTCTCTTATCATCTGTTTTTACACACCATAGCTTCACTCTGAAGAACACACCTGTACCTCTCGCTGCCTAATGCTACCTTCAGATCATTCTAGGAAGATCTTTAAGCTCAAAGTTTACTTCAGCTTTCCACGTCAGTCCGGTCGCTGTCCACATGACATAATTTTCGTCATCAGGAGGGTCTGCTGATGTCCACTCTTGGTACAACTTTTGTGTCCGTGCGGACGGTACGCTTACAACTGTCCGTCCGTCCGATCCATCCTGTCACATTTAAGAGCGTCAAAACGCAATTTTATTGTTTGAATTTTAATGATAAAATGGACAGAATTTGAAAACTGAGACTTTTTCTTATCAGAAGTAACAAAGCACAAAGATCTTTGTGATTACTGGATGAGAGGCGCTACAAATAGTGTAGCAAAAAACAAACAAACTAACTAAAAAAAAACAGACCTGGCAACCCTAGCTTGAACTATGGGGGATTCATAGGGTCAAATAGAGCCTGCTTTAATGTTTTTTTTTTTTTTTTTTTTTTTTAAACTGTTAATGTATTATTGTTGCGTTAACTAAATTCAACACGAGAGATTTTCTTCACACACGTTATCAACGTGATCATTGGCTGTTTTTAACAATAGCTTTTATTATAGCTTTTATCGGCTGATACCGATTGTTGCCCGATACATCGGTGCATCATCTACTTCTATTTACTAACATGAGTTTTTAAAATGCAGTAAAAACAAAAACAGAAAAATTATTGTAATTTCAAGTAACTGTTTTGTATTTTAAAATAAGCAAATTCAGCAGCATTACTCAAGTCTTCAGTGTCACATGATCCTTTAGAAATCATTCCAGGGCTCCAGACAAAAAAATTCATTAAGAAGCCATTGGCTCCTATAGGGGGAAAAACAGGCGCCAAATAATTTAAGAGCCTCACAACAATGAACTTAAATTTTAAAATCACTTACTTTTAGTCATCCTATTGTTTATATATCTCCCCTTTACAGTTTCAGCTTTTTCATCTTGTGACTTTTCTGGGAAATGAATGTCACTATTTTCACTTAATACTATTATAGTTTTTGTTACTATTTTGAATCCGATTAGATTTTTATATTTCCTGCTTTCATTTTTTTGTTTTTAGTTTTATTTTTTATTTTTAAACATGTCTGTTTAGTTTGTATATATTTTTATTTTAGTATTAACATTTATTTCAAGCAATAAAAAATGTTTTTAATGGTTTTAGTTGACTATAGTAACCCTGATGCTAGTAAAATCTTTATATTGAATAATATGTGTCAAATAATGTTCTTAGTCCTTCCTTCCTGAAGCTACAACAGTTTACTTTGAATCAAATGAAAATAAATATAAATATATGGAAATAAATATATATAAATATATTAAATTTGGTTTGTGTAACCAAATAACAAACGGGCAATTGATATACATTCTGCTTGACTTTGATTACTTTGAAATACAGCGGGACTCTTATTTTGAAATGTCTGTGCTTTACTTTTGCTGCTCATTCAAGTTCAGATGAGGATTAAAAAATGATGTTGCTACAACCATTTACAACACAATATAATATAAATAATATAAAGTAAACTTTGTGATAATCAGCATTAGTTCATAAGCAATCGGTTGCCAAATCATTGAATGCGAGCTGCTCTGAAGAACGCGCAACAGCGCCATCTGTTGACTTTAAAACATGCAGCGCTCACATTTATTTAATGAAATTAAAGTTAATAATCACATTAGGGAGTATTGCGATTTGTTTTTCCATCCACAAAATATACGATGCCTTAATGATCGTTCATACTCGTTATACTGTTTAAGGCACTGAAGACTTTTAATGACCTTAAATTTATCTGATGATCATCAGTGGAGTGGAATAATGAAAGTGATCAGCATGATTGATTTTCAAATGGTAAGCACGCGCTGCATTGTGTGTGTATCTGCAGTCTGCCGAGCCGGTTTCCCCTTTTGAATGACGAATATAGACGAATTTATATGAAGAAATAGGCATCTGTCTCCTTAACGCAGGAGCAGAACCGTGTGTTCAAATGCAGCTGTTTTGCACCGACGCAGGCGATGCGAGGCAACAACACAGTCGGCTTTCATCAGCTCTAGTTCTTTGGCGTCTGTTTGGTGTGTGGAATTTTTCCCTACCTGTTCATATTTCGCAGCTCTAACTCAGTGAAACATTCACACGCACCATCTCGTTTAATTACATCAACACAGCAAATGATGTGATAGGCTACTGGTCACGGAACACGCAAATAACATGCAAATTTTACAGTCATAACATGTGAATTTGTATGGTCACCAGTGGCAACCTCAGCAAAAATATCACTCGCAAATTAAAATTTTAGTTGCAAATGCGACCGTTTTAGGCGCTGTCTGGAGCCCTGCATTCTGATATCTTTTGCAACATTATGAATGTCTTTTACCATTACTTTTGATAAATTTTATGCATCTTTCTTTACTGAATAAAAGTATTAATTTCTTTATAAATAAAATCTTAATGACCTTAATTTTTGAACAGTGGTGTCTATTTTCTATAATGGATGTCAAAAGGAATATTTAAAATTAGTAAGTATAGATTTACAATATCAAAATTTGTCAGTTATCAGCTGTAACTTAAATATAATTGCCAGACTGAATACAAATTAGTACTTTGGGGTTTGTGGTTCCATTTAAAATAACATTTGAATGAGGTCACCATTCTCATATTAATGCAATTTCTTGTAATGGTTCTTTAAGGAATATTTCACTCCAAAATTATGAACTGGGCCAATTCCTTTAATGGCCCACCCCGATAACCATTTTATAATTTATGTCTGTTATCAAAGGAAATCTAATGCAGATGCAGGATGTTTAAAACAGTTCTTACAGGTATTTCGTCACTTTTTTTTTTTTTTTTTTTTTTAATGCTTCCATTTTTATTCAACTCACTCTTTCACTTTGTTTCTCATCTTCTATCTTTTCTACTTCTCTGTTTATCGCCAGTTCTGTCTTTCCATCTCTCTTAGAAGTAGATTGCCGTCCAGTGCTGAGTTGATCATCTATCTCTATCTGTCTCTTCCACTCTCTCACTTCATCTCTCTCACTCTCATCTCTTGTGCTCACGTTCATTCTTTAACTACTGAAGCACCTTTTGGCGATTATTATTTATTTCAGTTGTTGGGTCTAATATTGATTGAGCTGCATGTGATGTGTAAAACTGAATTGGCTTTTAACATTGATCTACTTTCAGTTTTTATGTGCCTTCATGTTTGGAATGTTTTTTTTATTTGCCTTCTTGACAAGGAAGATCTGTTTATGTGCAGTTTGTGAGAAGTACATCAGGAAACTATTCTTTGTCTCTAATTTGTTTATTGCTGTCTTTTGAAACTTGGTAAACTGCCTACTATGAGTTAGTAATCATAAATATTTCTGTGACATCCAAAAATGCTGATTGGCATGTTGGCAGCTCACTATATTTTGAGACCCAGCCCTTGTGTTACTTCCATCTATCCATCGTCAGATGAAGGGAATTGTTTCTGTTTTCGTCTCTTTGCGGTAGAGGTGTGAAAATCAATAGTATTGTGATTCTTTTGCTGTGCTGAATAGATGCACTCAGACTAAGTATCAATTTTAATTATTATTGTGCACGTCAAGGAATTGACTTTCTAAAGCTCATTAGACGGCATAAATAACTTTCTTCAATTAGAGAGCAGATGTGAGAATTCTGTGAAGCGTATTACAGCTGCACAGGTTTCAAATGCCTTCTCTGCTTCTTCCCATTAAACGTGTTCACTGTGTGTTATGGGAAGGACAGCGGACATATGCAGTTTTATGGGATCATATTTGAAAGTCATGGCTCACCCAAAAACTGAAAATACTAAGTCAACATTTTTTTACTCACCCTCATGTCATTCCAAACCCATATGACTTAAAATAAGACTGGTCTTCAGAAGACTTGGAATACAGCACACAAGTCATTGTAATAGTGCATTCTTCCCCCATGCACGCACACTGGTGTCCTTATGGGACACCTGATCGCCTGTTTATATAGGACACTTTTTTTCTTCTTGGACACTTTATTTTTGTTAAGTAAAAGCCTCTCCAAGGCTTGACGCCACACCCACTGTCTGTCATTGCTCCTCCCACCACAATATAATGCAGTGGTTTTTAACCAGGGGACTGGGGCCCATTAGGGGGCCTCAGCAAACTTCCAAGGAGACCGTAGAATGATTTAAATGTATTTAAAATCATATTAATATTATATCATTATCATTATATTATAATATTATATTATTATCATTAATAATATTAAAATATTCTAACTCTAATCTAAATTAAAATGCTAAAAAACACAAAATCATGATGTAAACTGAATTCAGATTCCCCCATCCCCCCACCATAGCTATTGTTTTTATTGAAGAACATACAGGTTCTGAAACTTCAGGAGTCAATCCTGGTTAGTTCAAACAAGCAGGTTTGGCATAATTTACAGCAAAAATTTTGAATATCAAATATTGCAGAATCACAAAGGTTGAGAACCACTGATTTAATGTATTGAGTTCCACACTTTTGTAGGTTTTCTGTATAAAGGCCATTTCAAATGATTCACGTCAGAGTGTCAACACAAGCGTCTTGCGCTGCTTGTGAACTGTTGCAGCCAATTAGGGATGTGCCCGAAGCTGAATACTATGTTCGGACAGGAAATGATGCATTCTACGGAACCCCTAAAGGGACATGGTGATGGGAGGAAAAAAAAAATTTCAATTAGAGATGCACCGATTGGAATTTTCTTGGCCGTATTCAGTCAAGAGCGGAAAGTGATTTTCTTTGTCTTTTGTCCTTTGATTAACATGACAGACTGTGGCAGGAATATTAGACTGCTGTCACTTCAAGAGTTTATGCACGGACCCAATATGCTGTTACACAACATGCGTTCTCTTTCTTAACTATTCAACATTCCAAAAACTGACGGTTTAGCTGAATACGCACCAAGATGGGATTTTTAACATCATTTGGTATGTAATTGACCATTTAAGTGCAGTAAGCCACTCATTTTGGTACTTGTGACTCACAAGCTGTTTGAGACTGAAAAGCGGCTTGTGCGCTCCACTAATATAGATCATTGGTGCGCACTCTTTTGGTGTGAGGCCGAAACCTGTGGGAATGACTAAAATTATTCGTGATACAAGCACTATTTAACCGGAGTGAATGAGACAAGTGAGAGAGAGCAGGCAAGTGTGTGTCAGAGTTTGGAGGGATCAGGGAGCCGCTATCAATATGCAGGGTATTGAAATCACTTTTGAATGCACACTTGCCTTTTACTTGCACTTTCCAATTTGTGATTACACATACTCTGTTTATAGGGAGCAGCGGTACTGACTACACATTTAACAAGATAACATATTTGAGTTGATGCTTAGGATCTGTTGTGCACCAAATCCTCCGACATAGCCCTTTCAGTCATTTATTCTTACTCTTTGCACGTTATAAGTGAAATCTGATGTACTTGAATGTTACTGACTACCACAGCAAGCCTAACCATGTCCTTTTAGAGGCTCCGTAGAATGCATTATTCATTTTCTGTGCCTTTCTGAATTTGGATTTAGGCTTTGGGCACATCCATACAGACAACGTCACGGAAGAGTGATTTTATTTATTTTTATAAGGTTGCTAGGTAGCAAAAAAGCAGGAAGTGCACATAGAAAAAGGTGAAAACCTTTTTGAGATCAGAATAAAAGGTCTGTTGATTGTTTTGATGAATCACAGAAAGGAAAAAAACCCAAATGTCCCCTGGACAAATTGGACTTTAAAAAAGAACAACAACAAAAAAATTGTCATGTGACCAGTGATAGACCTGATATATACTGTCATATGATGCAGTTTCTGTTATCAAATGTTATTATTAAATTTCATCATAATCATCTTGCTGTAATTATATTAGTCTATATCATGTAAGTGTGTGTGTGGGTATACCACTATTACCATTGAAAACAGGAAAAAAACAAAACAAAAACATGGAATCATGACAGTTTGAAACATTCATGTTGCTTTGAAAAGACAGTAACAAACAAATCATAACATGATCAAAACCATAACGAAATCATAAATGTGGGTGCAGACCTTTCATGGCAAACACAGGGACCGCATACTTCTTGTAAATTGTCTGGTAATCATTGGTTATTCTTTGAAAGGTCAGTGGCAAGTGGGGTTGGTCAAATTGTTTGAACTTTGAGTGGCACACTAAAACGCTTGACCGGAAGTGCTGTAGTTGATGCTTTGCTCCAGTGCGTTGGAGTTCAATGACATGAGTCATCTGAAAGAGGCTTAATTCAGTCATCAGCGAGTGCATTATGTGACCCAGTTATCTCTCACTTTACACCTGCCATATTAGACCGGACACACACGACACACATGCTACTAGTTGACGGGATAGTGAATCCAGCACTCGGTACCGCCGTGAGCAGGTTTTTAGATGATAATGGTGTTAAGCTGAAGAGATTTGGGCTTCCCTGGGAGTATGGAGCAGTTAGAGCCCAGCTTGTGTTTGAAGTCATGTCTAGGGGATGATGGGATTGATTTCTGAACTGGTCTGAGTCCTTCAGGGCTTCAGACTGATCAACTCTCCTTGAGCAGTTCCTCCTTCTTAAATACCTGCTTGTCCAGCACATTGGAGACATTTTTTTAGCATTGCTGTGGAGTTCATGATGGAGAAAACATGTGAATAATTTGTACTCAAGTCAAGAACATTATTATTATAGATTGTATTTTGATTCTGTTATATAATACTATGTTTTTTAAGTGTTGCATAATGTGAACTGCAGCTGTTTTTGCTGACTTAATTTATGAATAATCTTGTCTTTTGGTTTGCGTCCAGGTTACAGAAATTCAAATTATATAGTATTTAATATATATATTTATATTTACATATGATTATATGATGTGGATGTGTGTGTGTGTGTGTGTATATAGTGTATATATATATATATATATATATATGTATATGTGTGTGTATATGTATATATATATATATATATATATATATATATATATATATATATATATATATATATATATATATATATATATATATATATGTATGTATGTATGTGTATATATACATATATATGAAATAGTACAATTTAAAATAGTAAATTTTCTATGTAATTCATCAAAGAATCCTGAAAAAAACTGTTTTCAACATTGATAATAATAATAAATGTTTCTTGAGCATCAAATCAGCATATTAGAATGATTTCTGAAGGATCATGTGACACTGAAGACTGGAGTAATGATGCTGAAAATTCAGCTTTGATCACAGGAATAAATTACTTTATAAAAATATTCAAACAGAAAACAGTTATTTTAAATTGTAATAATATTTCACAAGATTACTGTTTTTTTTATCAAGTAAATGCAGCCCAGGTGAGCAGAAGAAACTTCTTTTAAAAACATAAATTTTATATAATTAATATTTATCAATTTTATATATGTATTTATTTTAATTGCTTTAAGAAATGTTAAAATTGGGTGGTTTCTGTTTTGTTATAGTTCCCTTTAGCTGTACTCTCGACTTCACAGCATTCTCGTCTGCCTCTTTTCTCAGATCTCTTTCTGGACACATCATTGTACTGTAAATCAAACGCATAGAGACACGCCAGAGAATCCACAAAGCTGAGAACGTCTGACGGAAAGAGAAAAACAGCTGCCACGTGATGCCACGTCTCTGCCACATCACCAATAGGTAAGTAACATCTGTGTGGTGGATGAAAGGCATGATAGACCTATTAAACTTGATGAATTTGAAAAATAAGACAACTTTTATATGGCTGCTTTTTGTATGTGTTTTGTTTTGTCTGAAGCTTTGGTTCAGCTCAGGGTCACTTATAGTATAAACCAGACGACGCGTGAGGTGAGTGATTCAGATAGGGGAAATAGAGTGGTTTAGGGAAAAGCAAGAAGAGACAAATAAAATGGGCCTCTTTAATCGGGAGAGAAGGACGCTGGGAGATTTTGCAGAGATGTGAAGTGGAGGCAAAAAGAAAAGGAGATGAGCAGAAGTGAAAAGGTGAAGGCTTGGTGCTGAAGGATGCAGATTTGAGCATCTTGATGACAATGGGGTAATGAAAGTGGCATTTTTACAGCTAATAATGGACCGTGGAGTGCTAAAAGACCGCTTCGTGGAAATAGAGGGAAAAATCTTGAACATTACTGAAAGGAATAACGCATGAGAAGTTCTGTGAAGGAAATAATGTGTTTTAAATCCGTTTTCTGTCAGGCCATGTACCCACATCCAAGAGGTGAAGGACTCTCATTGAGCTCACAAACAGACTCATCTGCTAACTTAAAACGCACCGACACACATCTCTCTCTCAGGTGCGTGTAGTACAGATGACCCTGTGGTGATCATAGGCTTGAGTGCATTACTACTGACAGGATAATTAGCTGCTCATGACCTTGTGTCTGTTTTTATCCCCGTCTCTGTTCTCTACATCTTTTTCAGCATTACTCTTTTATCTCCTAAGAGCGGCACACTGTCTCTGTCTTTCTCTCCCTCTCTGCAATTGATGACTGATCAGGTTTTTTGTACATGTGTGAATTGGTTGTTTCAAACTATTCCAGGTTATAGGAACCTTTCTTTGCTAATCTGTTTCTTTTGCTAATCTCTATCTTAACACACACAGACACACACACACACACACACACAGACACACACACACACACACAGACACACACACACAGACAGACACACACACACACACGTAAGAATGTTAGTCTGACCCACAGTGATGTGAAGTCAGTTTTACACTCTTATCATAGTGTTTTAGAAATAAAACCAGTTGAGAAAGTTTGTGTTATTCTTTTTAGATGACATTAAGCTTCTATATTATGTGGTTTATCATTTTTGTAAACTTCTCTGTCTGTGACATAATGAAACTGTAGTGAGGTAGTGAAAGCGTGTTGATTACTGGCATTGAGGTGAATGCATGTACAAAATGAAAGTAGATGTTAGAAAGGTTTTTGTTACTGTACCTTTGAAAACTTCAGTATGTACACTAATGTTAAAACACATTTTTCACCGGTAGTGTAAGTAATCTCTTTTATAATTGGCTGCTCTGTGCATAAGTTGAACAATGACATTTTGCATTGGGTGGGACTAACCAGTGTGACACGGCAGAGATGGAACCTATACAGCTGACAACATTTCCTGTCATTTTGTCACGGACATGGCAGTATGGGATTTGTTTTTAGGATTCATGTTTCAGATGTCGTCCTGGGCTTACAGTGGAATCTCTGAGGGTGAGTTTGTTTGCGGTGACAGAAAGCCTCTGTTGAGGATCTGCTTGCACGTTACAGCACTCAACCAAATTTAAACAGTGACTTCCTCCCTGTTATTTAAGAGGTGTAAACACATGCAGTGTAAAATCCTCCCCGTTTCAGATGTTGCCTGATACAAAGGCTGTTGAGAGGAGAAAGTCTCACGCTTCATCTCTTACAGTGCCTCACATCCTGCTTTTTTAATAAATTACCATTCGCCAGCTTATTTAATTCTTTGAATTTTATTCTCTTTCACGTTCTGGTGTGCGTACATGGGCACTAGATTTAGAATATTCAGTGGCATGTGTGTCTGCATCAGGTAATTGGGTGGCGTAGTGTCACTGTGGCTCAGTTTAAAGCCGCATGCAGATTCCACAGCGCTACAATCCTACACACTCTGTCACGCAAACTCATACATTTACTCAGTAGGGGTGAAACGATTCCTATACAAAAGAAGCATATGGTTTGCCGCCCACAGTTCGGCACGTGTGTTTGAATCACGGTTCATTTCGTGTTTAATGATGCTTCTGAAAGTTGTCAGTTTTTAAATGTAGTTATGGTAATCGGCATAAACTTAGTGAGGAAAAGAAAGCACAAAACCATGTAAAATTGACTTGACATAAAGATGTGAATACATACGCGTGTACTTTTTATATAACATGTCTGTGCACTCATACTCACATCGTAGCACAACAGACCTCTTTGAAGAGCTCACAGATATGCGTGTTCACATTAACAGTTCGTCCTGCAATTACAGCAAAGGTTTTTGACCTCCTGATTTTTAATTAAAATACACACAATCCTTCAGCAAAATGACAGACTTCTCTCTGGTGACATATGCCAGACTTCTCCAAACATTTAGTCTGCTTAAACCCTGCCTCTTTCTTATAATTGACTGCAAGTGCTCATTCAGATCTTCCTCCATCTAAAGGTAACCGATGGATAGTCCCCATCCTAATTTTTTTTTTTTTTTTTTTTAAGTGTAATACGTATGCTGCAGCATATATGGATTAATGCTTGTTAACAGTAAATTTTCTGCTGTCAGATGGGTCAGATTGTACTGGCCTCAAATTAGTACACCCTCTTATAATGACTTACTGTATAGTGGTTGAGCAATATTGTTTTTTTTGATGGCCGATGGCTGATATGAGGCCGATTATACTTTATTTATTTGAATTAAAATGTAATAAATTAGAAATAAATAATTTGAAAATGAATTAAAAAAATAAATCTCTAAATTAAACAGACTTACTTTAGATGGCAACATTTTGATTCTGTAATCATATTACAGTATTTTTCACAAATGAAATTGTTTGAAAAAATATGGATTCAAAAGGAAATAAACACTGTAACCAACAGAGCACTCGGTAATGTGGTAAGTTTGTGCGCACTGGGAATCATATTTTTTCAAATAAAGACAAGGTAACACTAATTTTACATATAGCTCACAGTGAAAATGACATAGTGGGCTACTGGAAAGCCCACTATTTAATGTTTGGGTTTAAAGTTTGTAGATCGCGTGTCTCCAGTGAAGCTGAACTCTTCTGTCAGCATTCAATTCACATGAACTGAACATCACACACAGAGTAACACGTTCATGCAGGCTACAGATGTGCACTTCAGAATATGACAGCTGGATTCGACTAAGTCTGCAATGTTTGTGAAATTAAATGTTCATTAGATATTCAAAGATTTGTTTAAAAGATAGATATAATTGCGTATTTGCTGAATGCTGATGGTAAATGAGAAAGGATTATGGTGTTTGCCTTTCTGTTTCTAATAATATAAAACAAATGCTATAATACTCTTTTGTATGCAGTTTACTTTTTGTTTAACAGTTCTATCAAGTAACATATTAAACTGTTAAACAGAGACCATATGAAGATGGAGAATGGGAGCTCTATGTGCTCAGATAGTGCCGTTCTCTGAGCTAGTGTTTTCAGCACCGTCAAAATAAGACATTTCAACACATCAGCCAAACAGAAAAACTTATCGGCCGATGCCAATATTTAAAAAATGCCAAATATCGGCTAATATATCAGTCGATTACTAGACTTAACAAATATTTACTGAAAACAGAACCATGGTATAAATGTAACTCTGACGAAGTTCAATCATTACACTCCTATTACTCAATTAAACTGTTATATTCACGCCCTTCTTGTGTTGGATCCTGGTCACCATTCTGAGGGCATTGGCTAAAGCCGTCAGTATTAGCACTGACATGTCTTGTGGAGAGAGACAAAACTGGAGGAAGAGGGCAGTTAACCCTCTCATATCACCATGGTAGCCCATTGGCCTTAACAGTTGCATTTCTGCTGTTGCTTAGACAGCATGAAAAGTTAACAGAAGACTTGATCTTAATTGGCTCTGCTGAAGGAACTTTTGTGCGTTTTGTGTGTGTGCAAGCGTGTGCACACCCGTTTAGGGGCCAGTTCATTGATGTTAACTTTTAAAGGGTGGGCGTTATGTGTAACTGGGAGTTTTCATTGGCTTGGTTACGGTGGATGCTGGTCTTTTTGGGAATAGTTTATTGCTGTGACTTTGATCTTTGCTGGACTACAGGAAGGACACTGTCGCCCAGTATGTTTTGTGTTAACTTTGTGATGAGGTCACAGGGGATGGGGGTGCTGGGAGATTTAGCTCGGCGCAAAAATCAAACATCTCTTTGTGCTTTCACGATCTCTGTTGCTTAGCCGTCTTCATGATTAGTTTTAGTTATTTATTTAATTATTTACTTTGTTTTATTATCGCGGGAAATGAGAATCTTTTTCTATCATTTTGTGAGCAAAGATGGAGTTGCTGATGAAGAAAAATGCAATGTCGCATAGAAATATTTCACCCAAAAGATGATCCCATGGATATCACATGCAATTTGCAAACTTTGCCTGAGAGTTACGCTGGTGAATGAGTCTCAAACCACAGTCAGTTATTCACCAAATGTGAAAGTAAAAACTGACCAAGCTTTTGACATCTGACTTTTTTTTATTTTTTTATTTGGTAATAAAATTCGGTATTTGAAGCTGCTTTTGATTTTCGATGACTGATTATTGTGCCGTGTTCGGACCTAAAGACTGCCTATATTAGGCCTATATTTTTTAGTAATATTATTATTAATAATGGTAATTTGTTATTAAAACTTATTGTTAATGTGCTATGGGAACCAAACAAAATGTTGATGAACAACGATACGGTTTTCACCTTGGTTTAAACAATAACCGTATAAGAAAGAGGTGTCTCTCCTATAACAAGCTCTTGACAGTTAGCGGTAACACTTTACAATAAGGTTCATTTGTTAACATTAGTTAATGTATTAACTAACATGAATTAACCATGAGCAATCAATTTGTTACTGTATTTGTTAACCTTTGTTATATATGTAATAATAGTAATTCCAGTTAAGTGAAATTCAATTAAGTTGAGTGAAAATTAAGTTAAACTAGAGTTCTTTGCATTCACTGTGATTTTTATATTGGCTTATTTGGATTGCAATATGTTATCTAAAATCAAGCAAATGCAAATGCATGTCTTTTTTTCTTTTACATCTCATTGATGTGGTCCAGTTCACAAATGAGGGAGCTGGTTGATATAAATATCCAGTTTAAATTTACTACTTTAATCTTAATGCGAAACTTTGGTCTTAGTGCTACAGAAATCCATTTAAATTTGCAGGTTTGTGCAGATTCAAAGATATTCAGGGCTCTGTGCTAGGTTTGTTTAGCTTTTCATCATGTGTGGAAATGTGTCCCCCTTCTCACTTCATTTTTTGCCAACTTCTTGTTATGTTTCAGAGTACGCTTATGAGGGGGAAAAAAGTAGTTTTATTCCTTTCGGCTCTTGAGTCTCACCAGAAGAAGAGTAAGACAGAGAGACAAAGGGCTTTCACACATGGCTCAAGCTCGGTTGGTGAGGAGTGTTAGAATGTGTGAGCGTGTCTCTTTTTTTCTGTGTGTGTGGAAGGAAAGAAGGAAGGATCAACAGAGATGAGACACAACTGTAAGGACAGCCAAAGAAATTAGCAGCTACTGAGCTGCTTTGTGTTTGGCACATTACGTGAGCGAGGGCTCCTGCTAATTATAATGCTTTTATGCTTCTAAAGAACACCTTTGAAATCTATTGAAGGGGGATAATTGAGCCTGGAAATGTGTTACCTGGCAAAGTCAGGTTGAAGGTCATTACTGAAAATATAAAAGGACCTGATGATCCATTTGAGAGCACATCCTTTGTTCCTAATGTAAAGATGTTGTTTTAACTCTGCTGAAGTGCTTCAAACACCAAATTCAGCATGAACAACAAATTAGAAAAGGACCTGAGGGTGAGCCTTGGGGAACCTCTGACAATTTGAAGGGGTTTTAGTGGGCACTGCTTCCACAAAGCTGATTGGAAAATCCATCAAATGTTTTTTGCTTTCTAAATTGCATTTAAACTCATCTATTGAATCTACCTTGTTTCTTGGTGCTATTTTTTTATTTTTTTTTCTTGTGCTTTGAGGCAGTAGTAGTAGTACACAGTAGTTTTATTCCAAGAGAGAATTTTATGTCAACTTGTTTTAGGTGATGTACTGTGCAGAACAATAAAAAGGCACTTCTGTCCTGCCTTTTCAGTCATGGTTATAATTGTATTTGGGGTAGTCTATTTAAAAATATGTAATCAATTTGAAGTACCATAATTATTATTATTACTGTTATTATTTTAAATAGTTTTCAATGAACGGTTCAATGACTTAATCATAAAGACTTCTCTTGTTTGATTACTGGATGAAGTGCTTTTGTACAAATCTCTTGAATGAGTGATTCAATGACAAATCAATTTTTTTAACAGTTACTTATTGGTGTAATGATGCAATTTATACAATTTTATACAAATTTGATGTCAAGTTCCTTTCAAAAGATGACTTGCTCCTTTTTTTTTAAAATTCTATCGTAGACATCAGTGTTTATATCCAAACTATAAACTCTTATCCCAGTAGTTCTGTAATCATTAGGATTATTGTAAGACAGAAATAATGATACTGTGTGGTTGAAAAGACTGTTTGTGAAGCTGTTTTATACCTATACATGAACTGCTCTCTCTGAGTCTAGGTCAGTGCCATCGCAGATTTGAACGTTCCGCCATGATTTTACTTGTCAATGGTTTAATAGACACAGCCGAATCATTGTCATTAAGGAATAAGATTGTGTGGGTGTTTGAATCGCATAAGAGATCATATGGTTCTTCTTAAATTTTTATTAAACCTTAAAAACCCTACAGAATGAAAAAGGACAGTGAGAGTCACATGGAAGAGGGTGGTATTAGAACAAGAATAGTTTATTTAAATATACCCTATATATTAACAATCAGTGAGTTAACTGTTCCTACCCACACAGCTCCCCACCTCTCTTGCCTTAGAGTTTGCCGATGTACCGATTACGGCTGTGGGTTTTAGCAGGTTGCGGCCGAGTGTTTTTGCTAACTGTGTTGTTCTGATGGATGGCAGGCGGTAGGTCCCAGGCAGGGGGCCCCCCTGTGGGGCCAATGCCCTTTCAAGAGCGAGACAGACGCACACACGCGCACACACACACACACACACACGCACTTTGCTGCAGTGGAGGAGAATAAGAATATAACTATTCTTTCATTGGTTTCACTGCTAGAGTGGAAGGATGACAACCGAAAGTCACATTTAGATTGATGTAGTACACTATTCAATTTTTAATTTAGAAAAAATATTTGATAGTGTCTCACATGTCCATTTTTAATTTATTAATGTTTCTTACATGTTTTGTTTTACTGTAGTGCAAGTGAGTGTTATATATAGAAAAACACACACACACACACACACACACACTCACTCACTCACTCACTCACTCACTCTACGAGTCAAAAGTTTGGACACGGTAAGATTTTTGGATCTTTATCCTTTTTAAGCAACAGAGTAATGAGGGCTACATTTTGGTCTCTGTGAAGTGTGCCGTGATCAATGGCATAAATCATGGACTTCAGAATTAAGGGACCAACAATGTCACAGATAGTTAGGTAGAGTTCCGGAGGAATTCCATCAGGGCCAGGTGATTTACCTTTCTGTAACATTTTAGCCGCGCTGTGGAGTTCCTCCAGTGTTAGGGGTGTATCTAGGTATTCTTGAGCAGAAATTGGTAAAGTGGGAAGATTCAAACCACTGAGAAAATCACAACATTTTCCTCTGTCAAGGGAAACCTCAGACGAATACAACATAGAATAAAATAATTTAAACTCATCATTAACAACTTTAGGGTCTGTAGTAATTTCACTAGAGCTAGTTTTGATTACGTCAATGCTGGCTTTAGATTCACACTCTTTGAGTTTCAATGCAAGCAATCTACTAGACCTATCTACATTAAAATTGTATTTTTGCTTAGTTCTGTGAATGATAAATTCAGCTTTAGTTATAGATAGAGAAGTATATTCTACTTTCAATAAAGAGAGCTCCTGATTAAGCTTGTCAGAAAAAGCATGGGCCAATTGGCATTCTAGATCATGGATTTTATTTTCCAGCTCCTCAAACTGTTTATTCCTAGAGGCCTTAACTTTGGTAGAGTATGAAATGCAGTTACCCCTTAAAAAACATTTTGTAACTTCCCACAATACCTGTGGATTATGACACTGAGAATTAATCTCCAGAAAAATAATTAGTTCTTGTCTAAGTTGATCTAAGAAGGAGGTGTCATACAATAGCATATTATTAAAGCGCCATCTATTGACTTTAGGAAATTTGACACCTATAGTAATATTACAAGTAACTGGTGAATGATCCGATATCAAAATAGGCAAAGTATCAATAGTACTTATGTGTTGGACCAAAGGGGGATCAACCAAAATATAATCAATCCTAGAAAATGACTTGTGACAGGTGGAATAAAACGTATATGCTTTAGCATTATCATTTTTAATACGCCATGGGTCTGCTAGATTGAACTCTGCAATTAAATTATTAAGGGCTACTGAAGATGGCTTTGCCACATTGGGGTCAGCGGAGGAGCGATCTAACTCTGGGTGGACACGGGCATTGAAATCTGCACCTAGAATAATGTGATAGTTGTTAAACTTAATCAAGGTTCCAGAAATATTGTCCATAAATTGGTGGTCACATACATTCGGTGCATATATAGATGTTAAGAGGACTTTGGTATGATTAATTCTAATGGCTGCATATATGAACCGACCACAATCATCTTTTCCCATTGTATCCACAGACAAATTTAATGATCGCTTATGTAGAATTAAGACACCCTTAGATTTATTAAGAGCACACGAACATGCCAAAATCTTGTAAGTTTTGTTTTGAAAGCGGTGAACGTCTTTATCTTTTAAATGTGTTTCTTGGAGCAGCACAATAGAGACATCTTTCCGTCGCAAAAATTCCAAGCAACGAGTGCGTTTTACCGGTGAGTTTAACCCCCACACTTTCTTACTTAAAATGTTAAGAGTAGACATGTGTACAGATAGAAAGAAAGAGCGTAGAAAAGCCCAGACCTCGAAAACCACTTAAAGGAAATTGTACATTTAAATCAGTTGCCGCCACGAACAGAACACAAATGAACATAAACCAAACTATGTACATATACTTTGCAAGCCGCGAGGATATTTGAAACCCTCTGGCTAGCGTAAAACTAGAAATTACAAGAGCCGTGACTGCTCAATTGCGGTGTGATCCCAACCACTACTGAATAGGAATTATTAGCTAGAGTGGGGAAGGATTTATGATTGTAATAAAAATTATTTAAAAATAAAATAAAATAACTAAATAAATAAATCACCCTTGCTCAGGGGTTTAACAGCTTAAGAAAATATAAAATAAAGGGGGACCTACTTCCGTAACAACATTTTGTGGCCAGAGAAAAATTAAAAATAAAACCGTAAATAAGAAAAATAAAAATAATATAAAATAAATGGCCTACAGCAGCATATACAGTGCGCTCGCTGTATAGATTATTTATCTCTACTCCGTATCCATATCAGCACAGCGGTCCAGTTGAGGAGGCAGTCCCACAGGCGCAATGATGTCGTGCCCAGGCCGTGAAGAGATACTGCTTGGCCTCCAATGGCGATCGAAAGCGGTTTTGTCTCCCTGCATGAATAACCTTGAGTGTGGCAGGGAAGAGGAGAAACGACTGAATTCCGAGAGCATCCATCTTCTTCCGCACTTCAGTGAAAGCCTTCCTTTTCTTAGTAGTGTCTGCGCTGTAATCCGGGAAGAAAGGAAGAATTTCGCTGCCGTATTTGACCGGGTATACAGCCCTCGTCCCTTTGAGGATAGCTTGTCTATCGGTGTAATCCAACAGTTTGAATATAACCGTACGGGGGCGGTTAGACGGCTTGTCTGAATAGATGCAATGTGCACGTTCGATTCTGATCTCTCTGTTCGCGATGGAGGGTATCCATTTGGGCAGATTCGCCTTTAAAAAGGCGATGCAGTCATCTCCCTCAGCACCTTCTCTGAGGCCGACTAACCGCACATTGGATCTCCTGCTGCGATCTTCCATGTCAGCAATCTTTAATGTGAGATCGTCGAGTTTGGATTTCAGATCGCTGATCTGATCCCTGTCCTTACAAACGGCAGCTTGGGTGGAATCGCATCTGGATTGAAGCAGACATACCGATTTTTCCACTTGCTCGATTTGTCCGGTTACGGTGGTAACTGCTTTGTTGGTGTTTTCAATTTCACGCTTCAAATCTGAGGCGTCAGTACTTCATCTATGGCAGATTTGACAGTGGCAGTAACAATTCTGTCCAAATCAATCTGTTGCTCGCTCAAGGCTTGTTTCACTCCGGCCAAAATGGCGCCATCCAGCTCAGCTCAGCTTCTTAATTGGAGAGTTTGCATCGTCCCGAGTATGAGCAAGTGTAGTCTTGGTTGACATTTTCGATGATTTCACGTAATTTAGCATTTAGTTGTCCTTCAAAGACCTAAAAATATGCGAGTGGTGTGGAAAGTGTCTTTTCAAAGCTGCACCGCCATCAACGCATCACGTGACTCCCGGACACGGTAAGTTTCGTCTGCTCACCAAGGCTGCATTTATTTAATTAAAAATACAGTAAAAACACTGATATTGTGAAATATTATTACAATTTAAAATAACTGTTCTATTTGAAAATATTTTAAAATGTAATTTATTCCTGTGATCAAAGCTGGCATATATATATATATATAATTACACACACACACACACACACACATATATACATATACATATATATGTATATATATATAATTTTTGCGAAAAAGTTTAGGTTAGGTGAGGTTCTTTAACAGCATTTATTTTAATTAGTTTTTTTGTAACAGTGTAAAAGTCTTTACTGTCACTTTTGAAAATATTGTGAATGAAAATATTAATTTCTTTTAAAAAAAAAAGCTTTTGCATATATATATATATATATATATATATATATATATATATATATATATATATATATATATATATATATATATATATATATATATATATGTTACATTATATAATAATATAATATTATGTAATAATATAATATTATGTAATGTAACTCCCTTTCATTTTATTTAACGTATTATTTAATGTATGTGTGTGTGTTTACAACCAAGGATTTTTTTTTTACTGTGGTGTAAACTTGAGTCAGGCATCTAATTGATCACACTGCAGCAGTGTGCAATGGCAAACTGTTAGCGTACACACACACACACACACACACACACACACACACACACACACACACACACACACACACACACACTCTCACTCACCGACTTCCTCATTGTGACTTAATGAGAGAGAATCTCTCTCTCTCTCTCCCTGCTTTCTCTTTCAGTAGAGGAAAAAAGTGAGGGAAAAAAAAAAAAGGGGTTTTCTTTCACTACAGCCATTTACGTGGACTTCTTTTAGTTACCTGGAAAATTAAGCTGCTATTATATGCACTATATTTAGGTGAGCTGGGTAACGATTTGATGTGCATCACATTTCTAGTTCCATGCATACTAATATGGTACTCCAGGGTCTAGCTGGCTGACAAGGTTTGCTTGTGTGTTTGTGAGTGAGAAAGGTCTAATCTCACCCTCAAAGTTTTGTCTCTATTTTCTGGCATCAACTCATCTATTTAATCAAGCTGATAATTAACTAACTTCATTTATCCTCAGAAGATTGCAGGAAATGAATGTTTGGATGCATGATGGTGTGTCATGCTGATAAATTTTAACTGTTGTTCCTATGTTTATGCTGTTAAGTTATATTGTGCCATCTTATATACCTGCAATACTCAGACACTTGTTTAATTTGACCATCAAGGCTGAAGTAGTTGTTTTGTGCTGTCTCAAAAGGTTAGTTAACCCAAAACTGAATGTTGACTTTGGTTCATCTTCAAAACAAATGGGTCACTGACAAATAAAGCTTAAAAAAATCTCTTCAAAACTGATTTAATGCATATTTTTGAGTCATGAACAATGTTTAAACAAGTTTCAGTTGTTAAATAACATTTCAAAATGTTTAAATTCATTTTTTGACTTATGTCAGGCGGTACAACCAAATAGTTGTATGTATATACTGTAGTTGTACCACCTGACATTGAAAGTGTACCAATCTACCTGTACTTGAAATTAGCAGTTTTTACCAGTATTTGAGAGATCTGCAAAGCTTTTTTACTCTATCACAAGGATCAGTTGGGGTACTCTGGATGATGCATTATCATGTTTACTGTTATTTACCTTGTCAATTCGTAATACGAGCCATATTTGCAGTTGTGCCACCCTGAGATTTAAAAATATACAAAAAGCTGGACAAAAGATTTTTAATTATCTCAACAGCTTTAAAACTACTGATATTTATAATTTGTTTATATGAGAGGTTTTAATCCTAAAATGATGCCAGAGTTTTTTATTTATTTATTTATTTATTTTTATAACTAGGACACCATTTTAAATAGTTCTCAATCTGTTCATTTGTTCGGACAGTTGCACCACCTGACATTTTGGGGGTTTAAGATAACAAAAAATATGTATTACATAAAATATGTATTATTTAAATGTACTAAAATGAATTCAAACTAAATAGTTTTTATATAATAATAAACTGTCATGAATTTATCAAATTATTTTAGGAAATAATGCACTGTTTTATTGAAACAGGAAATTTCTGTCTCTCCATTGCAACATTTTGAAGCATCAGAATTTAGGGATTTTCAATGCAATGAATACAGCAGTTTAAATTAAGTCTTCTGGCAAGTGGTGATCACTTTATAGGCAGATTTAATTTAGGCATTTATCTAATCATTTATCTAATTTACCATAGTGAATTTTTTGCATCCGTTGAAAAACCTTTTCATTTACCTCAAATCAGATTTGGCATCTACTTTCTTGCTATGGGAAATGAGAAAGATAATTTTATTTATCATCAAATAAAATTACTTTCTTCATATGTAAACTTTGTTTTGAATGTCCTGTTTGATTTGGAAATGTCTTATGGAAGTAAAGTGGGTTGCGATTTAACGTTTCATTTTGATTTTAAATGTGGTTTTTAGATGTCAGCCTAATTGACCCTGAATGTATTTTAGCATTGCATGGGGGGTTTGAATAAGGTCAAGTAAAAGTCTGTTACTCTTTTCCAACACATCTCTTTCATTCTGTGTCTGTGGAGAGAGAAAAAAGAGACTGGATAAAATTAAACCAGAAAGAAAAAAAGTCTTAGATAAATATGACCCATCTTCCCAAAGTTTTATCCTCTGTCAAACCCTCCCCAAACCCATGCTAAACTCCTCCCTTTTCTATATTAAGCCACTCCTCTTCTGATAGTGTGTAGCTGACACATGCTCCGTGGGAGGAGTTTAAATAAGTCAAGGGTCATGTCATGGTTCTCGTTTCCTCACAAGAAGTGCAGGTCTGTGGGGAGAGTCTGCTGGGTGGGGTTGTACTTCATGTTTCTCTTTCAAGTCGCAACTAAAAGAGAATTTCAGCGCAGAAACGCTGTGTGTTTTCTCTCCCTTGCTCTCTCTCTCCCCTCCCCTCATTAATTCATTAATTATTTTGGCTGGGTAACGGTTGCAGTAATGAATTCCTCGAGGGCTGAATCTCCTTGCCTGGCACCCGTCTCGTCCCACCCGCCTCGGATGTGCTAGCTGATCAGATCTCAGTTGCTGTCTCACACTGCTGTAAACTAATCGTGATTTAACCAAGTTTGTTGTATAAGACTCTTGTCACTCTTGGTTCCATTGTTTGGCTCGAATGCTGAACCCCAGATTCACTGTGTTATTGAAGTTTTAGTTACTTTAGATTTAGCATGTCCCGTTATCAGTCTTGCTACGAAGGCCTCAAAAGAAACATGTAAGTTGCACTCTGAAGGCTATTTATTCAGAGAAAGCAGCAATGAAAAATGCATTATTTTGTAATTTGCGTGTCTAGGAGCATGCAAAGATGCAAATTGTCGATAGGGGGAATATACATCTTTTAATGCAGACTTGGGTCTGAATTCATTTGGAAAACTGCATTCACACCAATCAAACTATACTCATGACTTTATCGTGGAGTGTTGTGCTATACATCAGTCAGGGCTTGACAGTGTGAGCATTTCACTCGCATTTGCAGCTAAAAAAAGATGTCTGCGAACTGTAGAATGTTTTTAGGAGTATGTGTGCAAATAAAAAGTAGGTCCCTGTGGGTCCTTAAGTCTTAAATTCAGTTTTGTTTAAAATGTAAGGTCATAAAGTGTCTTAAATACTATATACAGAAGTATAACAAAAGTTAATTATCATTTTAAGAAATCTTAAATTTGGGTCCAGAAAAGTAGATTCGTGTTACGGCTTAATGTGATTATTGAACATCAAAAAACTAGTATTTAATGGAATAAATTTGAGCACTGAACATTTCAAAGTAAAAATGTGATGCTGTTGCACATTCTAGAGGCTTGATGTGTTTACATAATGGTGTTTATATTGAAATATGCACTTTTACAACCATCTAAAACATATGTTATCTCTGTCATCTATTTGAACAAGCAGCTAGAAGTTGTCAAAACAGTTCAAAATAAGAGTCCTGGTGTATTTCGGGCTGGTTTATAATTATAAAGTCCTGCATTATGCAAAACAGATTTTTCAGGTTATTTTTGTTATTTTAGTTACACAATAAACTGTAAATGGCATTTCATTCAATGTTTAAAATATAAATAATTCCATGATTAAATAAATACGTCTGAGTTTGAAGCAGTACTATGTTAAAACCTACTGTTTCTTTGATCTGGTCTGTGCCTGCAAGCTCAGATTCCCCCTCTCATAACTCTCTGACATCTGTTGTGTGTGTGTGTGTGTGTGTGTGTGTGTGTGTGTGTGTGTGTGTGTGTGTGTGTGTGTGTGTGTGTGTGTGTGTGTCCTCTTTGTGTCCTGTGGATTATCGCCCGTAGTGTATGTTAAATGCAGCTAAAAGTGCTGTGCTTCTATGGTAACTAAAAACAATTAAATGGAAAACTTTGCGAATATAAGAACAACTACAACTTTGTGAATGATTCCAATTTTGTGGAAATACAGAAAGTTTCTGTGGAGTTCTCTGCAGGCCGATTCTGTGTGGGCCTGCCTGTTACTCAGTCTTGCGGCTGGCATGGTGTGTAACCTGTTGTTTGTTAGTCTGTTGGTGTTTTCAGTGCAGAAAGGTAGTTGGCTGATTCGTGAGTGATGATATGTTGCCATAAGGTGAGTTTGTGTTGTCAGTGCCGATAGATAGGGATACAAAGACCACTGGAAATTAAGTTCAGAAAACGGATAACTGGAGACACATGATGGGAGACACGTGCATGGAAATTAATTGCCAGGAAGTTGGTGGTAATTTGAATTGCAAATGGACACCAACTTGTTCCCCGACATGAATGATTAATATTTTATTGTTTTACTGAGTGAAAATGCCACAAGTGTTTTTCATCAGAAACAAATAGCACAAAGGAAGGAGGAGGGAAAGAAAGAAAGAGAGATTGGCTTAACTGATAATGAGTTGCAAGGTATTGAATTTTGTGTCTGAACATTAATTCCAGTGTGTGAAGTAGGGCTGGGTAATGTATTGAATTTTCTTTATTTTCATGTTGATTTTTCTATATAAATTTTGCAGCTAATTTGCAACAAATTGTGAATATCAGTTATTTTTAAAGCACTTTTTATTTATATTTTTTAAGTTTCCTAAAAGACTCAACTTTGAGAGTTATAAGACAAACTTTTCATAATGTATTATAAATACTGCTTTTTATAACCGTTTATTATTATTTTGCGGCATATACATAATTAAATATTCCTCCTTATGTTCAAGTCTTGGATATTTTTAAATACTAACATTTTGAATCTTTGTCCGAAATGACTATTCAGTCGAAATGATTCTTTCTCAGATTAGGAAAGGATTAGTTCACCCAAAAATGAAAATTCTGTCATCTTTTATATATGAATATGAATTGAGCAGATTAGTCTAAATTTTCTGAAGAGACACGTTCGCTTTATATGATGAACAGATTGAATTTAGGCTTTTATTCACATGTAAACATTGATCAACGCATACATCAGTTGTAGTAAACAGAAGCTCTAGCATGCTTGCTTGACATGCGAGAACCAGTAAGGTTCATTCTCGTGTTACGCAGCATTTTTGAGTTTCCTCGATAACCAATGAGGTTCATTCTTGTGTTATACAGCATGTTTGAGCTTCCGCAAGAACCAATGATGTTTGTTTTCGCGTGTCAGACAGGTTCAGTTGAGCTTCTGTTTGTTCACTGATCGATGTTTATTTGTGAATAAATTCATCACAAATCTGTTCATCACATAAAGTGATCCAGTCTTCAGAAAATTTTGAGTAAACTACTCGATTCATGGATTAATTTTACGATCTCTTTATGAACTTTTTGAATTGACAAAGTGGTAGTTGCATGAACGAAATCTCTCAGATTACATTAAAATATCTTAATTTGTGTTTTGAAGATGAACGAAAGTTTTGAACAACATGGTGAGTAAATGATGACTTTTTTTATTTATGGGGTAATAATTTTAACTGTTATTTAAGCAAATATATAAATATTTATGTATTCAGTATTGTTAAAAAGCAAAAACATATATTGAGTTATAATTTGACTGTATCATTCATCCCTAGTGTGTAGGTGGGAAATGGATGAGTTGCTCTGTACTTCTGAAAACTTTTGAATTGACCTTTTCATTCTCCTAATATTTTCTTTTCTTCTCTCCTTCCCACAATACACTTTGTTTTGCACTTTGTTCTTTTTTTTTCTCCGTCATGTACTCTCTCTCACTGTCTTTTTTCAAATCGTCGCACAGTTTCCGGAAGGTTCCTCCGGGCCGTGGTCTATCCTTTCAATCAGATGCTAATTAAGGGAAAGAAACGTCTCTGTCTCTCTCGCTCGCAGACGAAGGGACGTGCAGGTTGAGTGAGAAAGGGGAGAGAGGAGTGCAAGACAGTAAAAATGGAGAAAGGAATGAGAGATGAAAGGGTGATTAGGTCACTTCAGATTGAGAAAAGAGAGGATAATACTTGTTTTTTTTAAGTTTGGCTAAAATCAAAGGTCTCCCAGGCAGAGTCTGGTAAATGTTCAACTCTTCATAACTTTGTGATCTGACTGCAGAAAATCTTGCTGTTCTGTGAAGTAAATTAAAAAGTTCCCTACAAGAGACGTCTTTTAATAAAGACGATTCTACCCTGCTCATGACCATGAGGATCTTTTGGCCATGTGTTCTTTAAACATTTATAAATGTCATGCACAAAACGAGAAATTTACTTTTTTGCTTTAATTGGTTATCAGTCACGAGCTTCTGTCGGACTATTTTTACATCCATTAATTAGCCTTATTAATGACTTGCTGTACTGTTAGGCAAGTGGCTAGTGTGGTGTTTCTGGTCAGTCCATTAATGGCTGGGGTGTATCCAGCTAACGATTAAAGTGCCTTAATTAGCAGCTGGGATAGCAAAATGAGGATTAGTCCTGAGGTTCTGTTTTATTTATTTATTTATGTTTTGATCTGAAGAAAAAAAGATTGAAAAGGTTTAAGGTTCAGAGGGTTGAGGGGAAATGAACAAGAGAGCCAATAGAATGATGAATGTTCTTTTCTTCTAGAAAAGAGAGGGAGGGCTGTTTCACACAAGGGGAAAAAAGAAATAGTTTTTTCCTCCAGCATTATAAACAAGTAGCTTTGATGGATTTAAACTCACTGTAGTTGCTGATGGTTCTTCAGAGGTCTGGCTTTTACTCTGACACCAGTGGCAAATGTAGACGTACTGAACTAGATATCAACTAAACAAAGATCAAACAGCACACTTTATGTGGTGGCTTGTTTGATTCTGCATATTTTTGTGGTTTGTGCATATGTACAAGATGGTAGACCTGTTTGTCAATGTGCAAAATCAGCATAGCAGGTGTTTTTTTATTTTTATTTTTTATTTTTTTATTTTTTTTATAAAAAACAGTCTGGAATTGTCTTTTTGATTTGCTGAAGGTGGTTGTTTATGGTGAATCAGTTGTCCAATCTCCACTTACCATGACTTTTAACACATTTATTTATTTATACAATAATTATTTTATACATTTTTATATGGGTCTGTCTTAAAATTTTAAAATAAATTTACAAATTACTTGCATACATTTTCTTTTTTGAGGATAAAGTCTAAAATTTCTGGTTTTAATTTATTTTGAGAGAATATTTGGGAGATGATTGCAAAAACGTCAATGTGGTGTAGGGATGCACCGGTACCGATACCAAGCTCATCTACTCGTACTCGTAAAAATACCACCGATACCAAAGACCGATACCTCACGTAACGTAACTGACAGAATTTTCCGACACCGGAAAACACCGACGGCAGCAGCAGAAACAATGTCAGCCTCAGGGCTGTGGAAATACTTTAAAATTAATGATGACAACCGACACATTGCAAACTGCATGCAAATCACGCTGAATGACAGACCAGAAGCGCGCACCCTCTCCTTCTTGTGCGCGATCCCAGTTCTCTCAGACAGCACGCGATCAGTTCTCCTTGCGCCTGAATGGTCAGATGCACAAATAGTTGTCAAAATGTCTATCGTGTGTTGTATCTCACGTAAATGCTTAAGCTTAAGTGGATGTAAACATTTTTTTAAACAAGATCAATTATTTGGTACAAAGTTTTTACGGTTATACCACATTGACATTTTTGCAATCATCCTCCAAATATTCTCTCAAAATGAATTAAAATAGACTTGGACCTCAAAAAAGAGAATGTATGCAAGTAATTTGCTAATTTATTTTGAAATTTTAACCCTTTTAAATTTAGTTAAACCAAATGGACACAAAAAAATTGCGTCATACATGAACAACAGACATTTATAATAGTAATAGTAATTGTAGTGTTTATTAATAATAATTCTGTTCAAATTTATATAACAAATCAAATCAATTTATTCATTTATAGGCTAATAAAAATAATATTAGTTTAATTAATAAACAATTCAATCAAGCAGTGTAGCTCAGTAGTGGCCCAGTATCATTTCCGAGGTCAAAGTTTAAATCCTTTCACTACAAGAGTTTGAAATAAATTATCCATCTGTTTTTACTCTGTCTTCTCTACTACAGGTTGAACTGAACGGCTCACAGAAAAACACTTCAAGGTTGTGCCTGCATTCCCTCCATGTTCTCTGGGTTACGCTGAACACGAGTGTGTGCCCGGATCCTGGCGGCGGCTGTGAAGTACACATGCGTGTGTGTGCATGTATTTGCTTCTGAGTGAGTAATCACGTGTGCGCGCTTTGTCGGGGACGTCCTGCGGTGGCTGGCGTAGTGACTCTCCCCCTGTCCCACCCCCACGCTCAAAACTGGCGATGTCCAGGGTGCCGAGTCCGCCCCCTCCTGCAGAAATGACCAGCGGCCCTGTGGCCGAAAGCTGGTGTTACACACAGGTGAGTGTGTGTTTGTGTGTGTGGTTCTGGGTCAATCTGTGAATCCACGACAGGGGTGCTCAATTCTGGGTGTCCACCTTCAGAGTTAGTTCCATGTCTAATTAAACAAACATGAACCCACCAATCACACTCCATGGGTTCAGATGAAAATTACAGGCAGGTGTGTTAGAGCAAGACTGGAACTAAAGTGTGCAGAAAACTAGGGCTAAATCTGAAAACTTAAAAATTCTGCCTTCAGAGGACGCATTACAAGGTAAGAAGGCATCAAGACACATCTGAATATAATGTTAGTTTCACTTCCTTTCTCCTGAGATACCTTCTTCTGATCGATTTTTGAAGGCGACATAGATGTATCCTTTGCTGCCTTTGATATCCCACAATCCTATGTGTTCCATTCTTGGTGAGCTAGAAAGAGAAAGATGACATCTAAAAGTTGCGGTTTCTGTGAATGTAAATGTTTGGCCAACATTTTTCACTTCTGATATCATTTCTAGCGAGAAATTACTACTGTAGTAAATATATATATGTTTAGTTCTCACCAAAGCTCGTTCTATTTTGCTGTAGATCATTAAACCTTTACGCTCTCCAGAAATCTGTCCGAAATCAATTTCAAGAGGTACCTTTGTGTGCAAACGCTGCCTGAAAAGTCATTGCCTATAGGGCAGCAAGGCAACAAGTCAGCTGCCTGAGTTTTCGGATGCAGCCGACGGGTGCGTCTCAGTCGGCTCCATAGTTCTGTAATCAGGGCACTGATCAGGTAGTCTGCCATTTTAGGGCTGTCTCTATCGCAAAATCCTACCAGTGCACTGAAACGTTCGCTCCCTAAAAAGTCCCACAATGCACTGAGAAAAGCATCGATGCTAACTACGTTCCCTTAACGGAAGTTATGAAGCACGAAACATAAATCACATGAGCCAACTCACTACATATAATGACACTCTATAGATGTTTTTTTTTTTTAAAGTACAAAAAATTATTTCAGCATAAACATACATCGCTAGAAGGTAATGAACATAATCTAGCTAACATTTATAATTTATTTACGGCTGAAATGTTGCAAATATGTGTAACAAGGAAAGTATTTATCAAAATTAATTTAATTATAATATAAACAAATGTTGTCAGAAAGATATCAGCTTTGCTGTTGTTCATTAATCCCAGTAGTGATGTTGTACAATGAGGACTTGTCATGTCCCTGGAAATAGTGTCCAAGTGTCCCACTGTGTGGTCAGCAAGGGACCTTACTGTCCTCACCAGTGCTCAAATGTGTGTACACCATATACTATTTCAGGAACTAGGAAGCTAGAGAGCTGATTGAGATGCACCCTAGATCTCCAGGTGCAGATCTGTGCACCCCTGGTGTCCCAGACACAATAAGATGATGAAAATGGCCAATCAAGAGGCATTTTTTCTTTGCGAAATGTAATTAAAAGTAGGGTTTTTATTTTAATAAATGCATTCAATGCATCCTTGCTGAATAAAAATATTTATTTAAAAAAAACTGACTTATAAATAATATAAGTATATTAAGTACTAAACCTAATGTGTTTGATTAAACCTCCTCTGTATGAACCTGATTGATCTGTCAGTCTGTCTAAAAATATGTAATGGCCATTATCTTCTGTGTTTTGATTGTGTGTGACTTCACAAGGTCCTCCAGTGTGTTCAGAATCCCCATGACTAGTGAAACATGTTCCATTAATGCTTTCATTTATCACGCCATCATTCTCCCCCAGTGTTTTTGTTTGAGGTCTTTTTATTCCTTGTTCTCCCCATCCTGTTTGTTGTCAGAGCGCATTAAGATAAAAGGTGGTTTTGATGTGTCGCTTTTTGATGTCTTGGCCAACACTTGTGGATCTAATGTAGGAAAGGGGGGAGGGAACTAGATGGATAAATGGAAGAATGAAGTGTCTTGTCTGTTATGTTCTCATGTGTTCATGTTTGTCCAGATCAAAGTGGTTAAGTTCTCCTATATGTGGACCATCAACAACTTCAGCTTCTGCCGGGAGGAGATGGGCGAGGTCATCAAAAGCTCCACCTTCTCTTCAGGGGCCAATGACAAGCTCAAATGGTAAGAAGGGGAGGAGCACACATGAATTTGCATTACATTTTAAGTTGTTGTTGTTTTTTTTGACAGATAGACTTTGTTTGGAATAAAACAAAGTCTATCTGCTGATGTAAGATTCTTTGTTTTTGAACAGGTGTTTGCGAGTGAATCCAAAAGGTCTGGATGAAGAGAGTAAAGATTATCTGTCGCTCTATCTTCTCCTGGTCAGCTGTCCTAAGAGTGAAGTTCGGGCCAAGTTTAAGTTCTCCATCCTTAACGCTAAGGGCGAGGAAACCAAAGCTATGGGTAAGATGTTGATTAAACTCCTAAAGACTTTTAAAAAAAATGATATTATCCGGTAAAGAGCTATTCAGGATGATACTGTTAGACCGTGGTATGGTAGAGATTTACTGCCTTATTAGTTCTGGTTTGTGCCCATCGAGAATTACCATTTTAAAGGTACTTAATTTCATTTTTGCTAAGTGCCCGGTTTCACAGACATGGCTTAAAAGGTTAGTTCACCCAAAAATGAAAATTATCCCATGATTTACTCACCCTCAAGCCATCCTATGTATATATGACTTCTTCTTTCAGGCGAAGACAATCAGAGATATATTTAAAAATATCCTTGCTCTTCCAAGCTTTATAATGGTAGTGAAGCCCAAAAAAATGCATCATAAAATCATAAATAATAGTCTATATGGCTCCAGGGGGTTAATAAAGGCCTTCTGAAGTGAAGTGATGGAGTTTTGTAAGAAAAATATCCATATGCAAAACTTTATTAACTATAATATCTAGTTTCCGACAGATGACCAAAACACTGCTCACGAATTAGAAATCTAAAACGAGAAATTTTAAAGAGAGATGTCAGAAAATTTCAGTATAAAAAAAAAGAGAAGCTTGAGTTTGTTGCCCAGCCCTATTTGTTTAAACCGCGAGGGCCGTCTAAGCTTACACTTCTCCTACATCCTGTGTCATATATTGCATCAGGGGTTACTCTTGTGGCGCACAAAAACCCATCACTTTGCTTCAGAAGGCCTTTATTAACTCCCTGGAGCCGTATGGATTATTTTTTTATGATGGATGGATACATTTTTTGGGCTTCAAAATCACACCCCCATTCACTACCATAATAAAGCTTGGAAGAGACAGGATATTTTTTAAATATTTCTTCGATTGTGTTTGTTCGAAAGAAGATAGTCATATACACCTAGGATGGCTTGAGGGTGAGTAAATCATGGGATAATTTTCATTTTTGGGTGAACTAACCCTTTAATCCTAGTCCCAGATGTTTGCATTATTGAGCTGTTTTAACTGAAAGCAACTTGCATTGACATAACTTAAAATATGTCAGTGTCATTTTTTTGTCTCAAAATGCCCACCAGTAAGGTTTCTTTTTTTCTAAGGCACATTTGTAAAAGCTACTTAAATGCCGTAATTGAACTAAGGCCTAATCCTGGCTTAATCGAAGTCCTGTCTGTGAAACCAGGCCTAAGTATTTTATTATTATTTAATTTATAAACCATTTTTACATTAATTTTCCAGCAAAAATAACTGTATCATTACAGAGAAATAAAATTGTTTATAGCATATTTTGGTCATACAATCCACCTCTAATCTAGAGTATAATTTGATCTCCTTAAAAAAAAAAAAAAAAAACTGTATAAGCAGAAGCAAATTTCTTTCTCGCATACTCGTTGCAATTACTGTTTTATGAAACATTTATTTAATCAGGGAGTGTTTTTGCAAACTAGCTCAGTATCACTTGATTCCTTTAGGGAGCTGTAGATACTACACATGCGGATACCTGTGAAACAGAGTTAATCAAATTGGCATGCCTTTGAAAGTATGAATGGTCTTGTATTTTCTGTGAAAGTAATAACATTAAATGTGAACCTTTCACCTTGTAATATTAAATTTGAGGCAGACGGCAGTGTTTTAATTGAGATTTTTTGAGGTGATGGCCTCAGGGCTGTCCTGTTTGGTTGGTGTATGTGAGTTACAGGGGGTTTGGCCTTCAGTGGAACTGCATTACACTCGCTCAGATTGAACAGCTTCATGGCTGATTTCGGTTTCTGCCTGTTTTTAAACCAAGTATTATTCATAGCTGGGGGTGTGTATTTCTTTAAGGTGGTTTTGTTATTCGCTTGGGGAAAACATTTCTAATATCCTGGCATGGATGTTAAAACTAGACAAATGCACATTTATATATGCAAAGTTACATTGAAAAGATCAATATGTATGATAAGAGTGTGGGTATGTGTGCGTTAGGTCACTGAACTCTGTAGCTCACAGGGTCATGGAGTTTATAGTCTATAGAGAAGAAGTAGTGCCCTAGAAGTTTGTTTGTATGGTGAGAAACTTTAATATGCAACTAAACTTTCTGCTTTCCCTAAACACTTATGCTCTGCTCTGTCCAACAGTTCATTAGTTTACTCAAAAATGACAGTTCTGTCTATATTTACTCACCATCATGTCATGCCTGATGAGTTTCTTCCATGGAACACAAAGTGAGGAATGTTCACTGTTTTCCATGCATTTACAATGTATGAAGACTGCATTTTTAAGCTTTAAAAAGGATGCAAAAAGCAACATAAAAGTGTATGATAAAGTGACTATATCACTATATTCTGGGTGTTTCAAAGCCATATGATCAATTAGTGTCACAAACAGACTGAAATTTAAGTGGTTCACTGATAATCTTCCCTACCGTTTAACTGTTTAACCACTGTGACTGATCATTAAGTGAGTTGTTGAGTGAAACATGAGAATCGGATCATGAACAAATCTTTTTTTCTTCCTTTTTTCCCCCCTTCTTTTTTTGACCAGTTTTGTGAACTGAATCAACTGCCAAAGTTTTAAAATTTTAAATTGTATGTAAATATACAGTATCTCACAGGATTTGGACCATATTATGATACTAAAATTTGCATTTTAGAGCTTGTTGGCTCTTCATCCACTTCTGTTAAATTCAAAGAATGTTAGGCATACTCACCTTTTATGTTGGACAAAAGAAAGGTTCGGAAAGAAAGTAAATGATGACTGAACTGTTTTTTTACAATCGCTAGGACACATTTCTCAATACTTGGGTAACTTTTTCAAAACTCTTCACACAGTTCTCCTAACCAACTTTCATCTTGGCACAGAGGTTAACTTCACATTCAAAATGCACTAAATCTACCAAAACACTTCATACATGTCTCAAATCAACTCATTCTTCCAGAACACTAGCAAAGGTTTTCACTGAGCAAACATACTTTGTCACTCATAAAACACCGACCTAAAAACACTAACATCAGTTAGCATTATACAATGTTTTTAAAATTTCTTTACAAAACAAGAATGACACTCTCTACTGCTTATAATTCACTGCAGTTTGTTACATGGTCCGTGTTTACATTACAGAACAAAATTATTCCTAAGTTTCCCCTTTTGAATTGATGGTAATGAAATTGAAAGACTAATGCTTGTGTAGGTGTTCAGTTTCATCTAATTGTTTTGATAGTATTTGATTTTTTAGATTCAGAATATATTTCATAACTATATTACTGTAGAAATGTAGCAAATTTCTGTCTTATTCAGTTTTGTATTATGTTATTGTTTTGAACTTAAGTTTAACAGTTTTGAAAACAGTATTGTAAGCATGTGCAAATTGGCCTGTACGTACAAAGAGTTTTGGCAGTTGTTGTGTCTGAGTGAGAAAAGAATTCATGAAATTTGAGAGATGTAGTCATTGAATGCATTTTGTGCCAAAGCAGTGATAATTGATCCTCAGTTTAGCCCACATAGACTTCTGTTGTGCTCACTATGTGAAGAGTTTTGCAAAAGTGACCTAAGTATTGAGAAATGTGTCCTAGCGTCTGTAAAAAAAACTGTATTTGGTCCTTTAAAACAGTAAATGCTTTCTTTTATCTTTGTTTACAATGAACTGTGAATCACTATATTTAAAATACAATGTCTCTTTAATGACCTGTGAACAATACTATAAATACTAGAGATGCACCGATACTAAATTTCTCCACCGATACGGTAGCCAATTACTGATATCTGCCGATACCGATAGTTTGGGGGTTCTGCCTTTTATACCTTCTTTTAAATTAATGATAATTTTATTAATTAATAATTAATCGTTATATTTCTAATTATATTTTGAAAGAAATAAAAGCAAATAAAAACTTTATTCTCTCCATTTCATCAACTTGTTTCAGAGTAACTGGTATCAGTTATAAACATAAACACATTACTCAAACTAATATTAACACACATTAACTAAATTCTGAAGATTAAATTAATATTTCTTAACTTTCTGAATTTTATTAATTCATATAATTACTATTAATATTCAACATCCATCTGGTTTCTTAGCATTTTCTTTACACAAAGCCCAAATGCAGTGCATTTTCCTGTACTCTTTTCATTGACAGGATATATTGGCCCTGACTATCGGCTGTTTTTAAACTATCGGCTGATAGTGTGAAAATTTGCTTTTATTGGCTGATACCGATTATTGGGCAATATATATTTGTGCATCTCTAGTAAATACACATTAACATCTAGATTTTGACCACAAATGGTCCTCAACCTGTACTTGTGTGATTTTTAGGCAAGGTTAGTTTAAGCTGGTAAACCACCCCTGAATCATCCTTGCGCAGATTCTGGCGGTTTTATATGAGCCTGTATTAGATGTTGCACAAAAGGTGGAGAGCTCCGCACGGCCTGGAGAGATGAAACTGAGGTGTGAGAAGCAGCCACACGCTTATCTTTTTGAAGAATCTCACATATAGGAACAGGAGTGAAAGAAAGTGAAAAGGGTGCCAGATTGTGGCAGCGATATGAGAGGTTGAACAACCCCTTCTCTCATTTTCCAATTTTCTCATTTTCTGCACCTTAATGGGCGAGAAGGCGCACCTTGTGTTTTGCCCCGCACTCCCCCCGCTTCTCCATCTCTTTCCTCCACTCAACATTCCCTCCATTTAGCGTCCCTCCGGAATGTGGGGAGGGTGACGTGTTTGGGGCGTCCCCGGGGACAAAGAAGCACCGACAGCCCCCGTACAGTGATGGGGAGAGTTTTTAAAGCGGGACGGAGGATGAAAATATGGCAGCAGAAATTGCTCTATCGGTTCTGGATCATTTAGAATCCAATTTAATCCTGCCCTCCTCCTGGGGGAGAGCGAGATGTATGAGAGAGAAGGGGGAAGGAGGGCTGAAGCAGAAGTGGAGAGAGAGAAATAAAAACAAAGTAAAGTGCTTTAATTAAGAGGGCTGTGAGAAGGCACTGGGACTCTGCAGCATGACTTGTGTTTATGGAGTCAGTCATGGGCACGACGACGAACAAATAGAGGTGCAGAGGAGCCTGTTCCTCTCGGAGGTTTGATGATCAGGCTTGACAGACACATGAAACCAGTTTCAAGAGAACAGTGTGCATGTCGTGTGTTGCATTGGCTTGCAGTTTTCTTTCAGGTGCTGCTCTATTTCCTTTTGAAGTAGGAATTTGAGGTCTTGTTTGTTTTGGAAAAATATTACTGTTTATTTAAGTCAAATTTCTAAATAGATTGTGAACCTTAATAAAGAGAGCTCCCAATGAAGAAATCTAAGAACCACCTGAAGTGAAGTCAGAGATGTTCCAAAACCCCCAATCACAAAATAATCCACTTTATAGCATAGATGAAGTAAAGTCCACAGAAGCAACTCCTTAGCAGCTATTTTGAAGATAATAGACACAGTTGAAAAACTCTCCCAGGTAATGAAACATTACCCTTTGGAGAGCATTATGCTTATTACTAAATTAAAGCAACAATTTACATGATGTAAAACTAAAGTACAAATTTATGTAACAGACGATATGATCTACTGGATCTGCAGTTACTTTTTATGATACATTACTTTTGAGTTACTTTTTCTCACCTGGGCTGGGCTGGCTTGCTTTTTTTTTTATTTATTTATTTTTTTATATAAATAACAACGAAAAAGTTCTATATTTGGCAAATGTAAAGGCCCTTTCACACCAAAAGTGAAATGAATATGCTTTAGGCTGGTCACAAATGTGATGTTTATCTAAAGTCATTGTCGCTTATTAGTATGGTTGAATTGGATCATCGAAGTTCAGCAGCAAAGACGTTGGTTAATAAAGTGAGATTAAATACAAAGTATATTTGTTTAATTTAATATATTTAATTATTGCAGGTTTGTGCAAGATTCTGAGATTGCGTTTCACGGTTTTTATTTATTTTGAGGAATACCGTCATGATTACACACATTGCCTCTGCAATTACGATTTCTCTCAACATGGGGACAGGAGGGCTGTCAGTTAAAGGGATAGTTCACCCAAAAATTATTCCATGATTTTCTCAATTTCAAGCTATCCTAGGTATATATGACTGTCTTCTTTCAGACAAACACAATTGGAGATATATTTAAAAATATCCTTAGTCCTCCAAGGTTTATAATGGTTGTGAATGGCTGGTACACAATGCCATGACGTTCTATACAATGACATGATGTACTATGCGTTGTATGTCATGCCGGAAGCACGTTATTTTACTTTGTAAAGTTTTAAATAAGGATACTTGTGTTACACAAAAGCATGGATTCACTTCAGAAGGCCTTTATTAACCCCCTGGAGTCGTATGGATTCATTATTTTACGGATGGATGCATTTTTTGTCTTCAGAATTTGGGTAGACATTCACAACCATTATAAACCTTGGAGGACTAAGGATATTTTTAAATATATCTCTGACTGTGTTTGTCTGAAAGAAGATAGTCATGTACTTGCTTGAGGGTGAGTAAATCATGAAATAATTTTAATTTTTGGGTGAACTATCTTTTAATACATGGGAAAACAAAGTAACTTGTATGGAAAAAGTAACTGATATTTTGTTGTAAATTTAAAAGTAATGCGTTACTTTACTAGTTACTTGAAAATGTAATTTTCTGAGTACATAACTCAAGTTACTTGTAATGTGTTACCCCCAACACTGCTCACCACGGCTGCATTTATTTGATCAAAAATACAGCTAAACAGTAATATAGTGAAATATTACAATTCAAAATAAGTATTTTAAAATGTAATTTATTCCTGTGATGGTAAAGCTGAATTTTCAGAAGCCATTACTCCAGTCTTCAGTGTTCTTTTTATCTTTTTTTTTTTTTTTTTTTTTTTTTTTGTGAATAGGCCTTTAGGAATGGCGATTCTGTACGACAGAGGCATTCGGCTAATAAAGAGATAAGATTCACACATGTTGGTTGGATGGATGTTGGGTAGTGTATAAACTACCCAACTGACGATCTCTGCTCTGCGTGCTGTGTGTAGTTATTCAGATGAGACTGCATGCTGGCAGATATTGATTCTGAGCCTGTTTTATTGGCTATTGACCGTTTGATGAATATTTACACAACAGAGCTTTACTGCTATTGCTCTCAGCCCTGCGTGGCCCATAGCTGTTAATACTCCTGTAGATCACCATTTATAATGCTGACAGTTTCACTGTAAAGCCACAGAAGGATGAGCTTTTGCCACTTAATTCCGCTATGTGATATCCATTTTTAAGACATTTTCAGTCTATGTATGTATTTATCAGTCGGAATTTTATTTTTGGCCTGCCAACCACAGTTGCTGATGAGTATCTAGTTTATCAGTCATTTTTATTCAAATACATGTGAAATAAATGTGCAAAGACCTCTTCATATGGACCAAAAAAGAAAACTTTTCTTTGTTTTCAGATGTCCATGGCCTTGAAAGTGAAATTTCTTCAAGTGCATGTCATTGCTACTAAGCAACAGCATTTCTTGTCAAAAGTCATTTCAAGATGTCATATAGGTTACCCACCACATCTGTGCAGAAAGTACCCGCATTCGCCTGGTGGCAGGTCCTGATTTCATACCCTGCTATTAAACTGCATGCGTTTCTGTTGCTCTTATATACATTTTGTAGTTTAACAATACTTCACAGTTTTCTCATGTAGCTGGACTTTTGACCAACAACATAAATTGTGGTCCAAATTGCAGCTTATTCTAACCGAGAACCGCCCAGAGATCTGACATTTTTACAGACCCAATCGAGACAATCCACTCTAAGCTGATGGTTTATCATATCAGACTGTTAAAGGTGTTTTGCTCTCTGTATGTTTGTATAGAAGTGTCAAGGTTAGAGGAATTATTGGATAGTGTTTACACTAGTGGATTGTGTTGATGCTGTTGTGAGAATGTCAGTTTACTCTTATTATTGTTCTGACACCATGCTACTGATCTCTCTATTATTGGCAGAGTGTAAGTAGAGGATGTTTTTGTTGTTGTCGAAGCAAATGTGACGCATCTCTCTTATCTTTCTCTCCTTAGTGTCATGTAGCCAGACTTTTGACTATTCTCGTAAAATATGTCCACTTTGCAGCTTATTCTGTCCAAGAACCACCCATGTAGATGGGAATCAACTATCTAACTAAAATACCATCTGTTAAAAGATATAATTAGAGAATAACCCATGTATCCTGATACCTGAGCGTTGTTTATGTGCAAGCCAATTGGATTAGAACTGGCTATTTCAGCCAACTTTTGCTGTTTTGTGTGTGTGCAGTATGTATCCGGTCATCTGTGGGTGGTCAATGAGAATTTCGTCCGAGGCAGAGACTACTTGACGCCCTCAATGTCTTTCTCAAGGAGTTCGAAATTGCGGTGTTGCGGATTAAAATGGTTCGCTGCTGAACTCTGGTCAATTGATGCATGCCCACAGGAATTCACCTATTTTTGCTGACTTACAGATGTGTTTTAAAGTATGTGCAAACAGAACTTGGCCTTTCAACCTCTCTGACTTTCTGTGTGTGTATGCTTTGTGCATTTGTGATCTGAGCAACCTTCTTTTTTTCTCTCTGTGTGCCAGGACATTAGGCACTGTGCCCCAATGCCCAGTGCCAGGGCCTGAATATGTATTACTACTGACTGCTCTTTTTTTCAGTGCTTTAACCCTATTTTCTCCCTCAAAATCTACATAATCTATCTGTCAGTCCTTTCTTATTGGAGCTGTATTCTATCAGACATCTTAAAACACTCCTTTTTGCTGCTTGTATATTCGGGTCCACAGAGGCTTGACCCTGGTTGGATGCCAACAGGAACTTTCCCTGCCCTATACTGCAATTGGTTAGTTGCTAGACGTCCCCAATGAGAGCACAGATTTAGCCACTGCCCTGATCTGACCTCAGACTTCCTCGAGAGACCTATCACCATGTCTCTGTCACTCTTTCTTTTCAACCCCCCCCCCCCCCCTCTCCATTTCTTGAAAAGTTTTGTGCATCTGTGGTCAAGGATTGTGCTTAAGCCTTTTTGTCATGGAATGAGCAGCAAAGTTGCTTTCACCTTTAGTGTGTTCATGCCAGTATGGTGTGGGGTTTGAAAAATTGTTTTGAAATTCTGCTTCTCCCATTTAATAGGTGAGTAACTTGATTTACTGAGAAGATCTTGATTCTGGGAGGGTTAATTACCCACCGGTCCATCAGCAACATCTCCAAAGCAGCTGAATCAAAACATGCCATCTGTGAACACTGCTGTCTGTCCAATTCGAGACATCACAACTCATGAGCAATACGGGCAGTCCTGAAAGCGATTCTTCAACAGAGGCATAACTCATAACCCATAAGCCAGGCTGTATCATTTATGTATATTTCCTTCAATTGCATTATATCAGCTCTATGAATAAGGCGTGAATTTTGGTGCGGGCATTTCACATAATTTCAATCTTTTTCGCAAGTTCTGCGCTTATAATGCAGGAAATTCTGTGATTTCACAAACGGTGCAATTCAATGCAATCAAGTCTTGTGCTCGTGTTTACAATAAATAAATGTTTCTATATTGCCAGTGTGCAATGTAGTATTGTGTCTAATGCTATAAGAGGGTGAAGTCTAGTACTTAAAACAAGGGATAATCTACAGGTGCGAAAATTTGTATCAGGTAAAAGAGAAACTATATACGAACAAACAGTCCCTATGTCAATAGTCTATCGAATGGAAAATGAATGAAAATTCTGTCATCATTTACTCACCCTCATGTCGTTCCAAACCCTTAATTCATCTTCAGAACACACATGAAGATCTTTTTGATGAAATCTGAGAGCTTTCTGTCCCTCCATAGACAGCCTTTGCAACTGAATCTTTGACGCTTCAAAAAGTTAATAAAGAGATCGCAAATCTAATCCATATGGATTGAGCGGTTTAGTCCAAATTTTATGAAGAGACTCAATCGCTTAATTTAGGTTTTATTCACATACAAACATTGATCAGCAAAGATAAACAGAAGCTCAACCAAATCTGCTTGATGTGCGAGAATAAACCTCTTGCAGAAGCTCAAACATGCTGCGTAACACACGAGAATGAACCTCACTGGTTCTCGCACATCAAGCGAACATGTTTGAGCTTCCGTTTACCACAACTTATGTGTGAGTTGATGAAGGTATATGAATGTTACAAGTGTCTTATGGGTTTGGAACAACATGAGGGCGAGTAAATGATGACAGAATTTTCATTTTTGGGTGAACTAACTCTTTAAATAATGTGTCTCTAATGAAGAGTTGAGAACCTGTTTGCACATCATCTTAAGTGTGTGAAATATTAACACTGTGAACCAAGGTGAGTCTAGCCTACATGTCCGTTCACCACAAAATCAGAAGGCAACCATTATAATTTTTATTTTGTTTTAATTTAGCAGAAATAAAGGGACACTTTGCCTTTTTGTTTTTGTTTATTTTCCCTTTTTTTTCCATGACAATTAAGCACATTTGCCAACCGTCCTTACCCTCCACCCAATTCTTTATTTTATTGCATTTACATTACATTTACATTATTGCCAAACAAACAAACAAAAATTTAACATAATACATATATCTAAAAGTATCATTTGTAAAGAGTTAATTTATTTGAAAAAAATCTAGTATTACACTAATAAAAAAAAATTGAGTGGACATGCTTAATTGTCACAACGCAAAAATTAATGTTTCTAAAATTGACTTTTTACTATATGCAAAATATATTATGATAAGTATTATATTAGTCTTTATGATATCTGGATACCAGCATCAGCCTTCAAAAAGTTACTGTGACTTGAAGGGAGACCTAGGGTCTTCCTGAGGCATGTGTTTGGTTGACTTCCAGTGCTCCTCCATTGTGTGGATTTGTATGACTGTCGCATTTGAGCTGTGAACACACAGCCATTTCACACCATGTTAAAACACCTGCTCACACACAAACAAACAGCAGCAGATTAACCGGCAATGATCTGAGCCCCAGCTGCGCTTGGCCGACAGAGAAAAGAGGAAAGATGCTTCACTAGAACAAGTGTAACGTTTAGGAAGAGAGGATGTCACACTTAATAGAGTGCGCTTGTCACACATACCCACAATGCAACAAAAGCACAAAGGAATCTATTCATCTCTCCTTTTTTCACTTTTCCCCACTTCATGTCATGAATTTCTCTTCTCTCCCCTTCTGTGTATGAAAGTAGTGACAAAGGAGAAATCCTCCAGTAGGTATTGCTGATATGTCTTGATTCAGCATCACTTTCTTGTTCTTGTTTTTGTTCTTCATCCTTCTCTTGTTTTCCTGGCTGTTCTTCCCTTTGTTCTTCTACTATTTCTTCCCCTTCCTCTTCTCCTTATTCTCCTTCTCCATATCCTTCTCCTTTTCCTCCTCTTCCTTTTATCCCCTCTATTTCTCCTCCTTTCTCTTTCACTTCTCAACCAGATTCTGCGGGTCAACTAAAACATCTGCAGTCAAGATGGAGTGAAGGTTTGAACATAGCAGCTATAAAAAATAAACCACAGTCTCTGTGTGTGTGCATGGAGGTTCATGCATTCATGTAGGTTTAATGTGCTTTCAGAGAAACAGCGGGAGAACAAAGAATCACAGAATAATCAGACTGGTTATAATGCAGAAATTAATGGAGAGCAAGATTATAGACCTTACCAGATAGGCAGAAAAGCCTCTTAAAATATTTGGATGCAGATTAGTCTGTGAGATGTGTGTGAGATGTCTTGCATAGATTGTTTTTGCCTCATTCTAATACTTGACTGAATAAGTGGATGTTCTGTATTGTGGTAAAGGTTTTTTGTCGACATGTCATTACATGTCATTACAGAGACCTGGTGCAAAACCCGTGTTCTGAGTCCACCTAATTAATTTGCTTTAATATGCTTTATTTTGTGCAGAGAGCCAGCGGGCGTATCGCTTCGTACAAGGAAAAGACTGGGGTTTCAAGAAGTTTATAAGGAGAGACTTCCTCCTGGATGAGGCCAATGGGCTGCTGCCTGATGACAAATTGACACTCTTCTGCGAGGTAAGTGATACACGACCGATCAAAAGCTGAACTTCTTTTCGTAGGTTTTAGAGACACTACTTTTCAATAGTTTGGGCTCAAGAAGCCTCTCTTGCTCACCAAGACTGCTTATTTGATCAAAAATAGTCAAGACAGTACTATTGTGAAGTATCATTACAAGGGATGCACCGATTCCATTTTCTAAGGACCGAGTACGAGTACCGATACTTTTTTTTTTCTGGTACTCGCCAATACTGATGCCTATACATTTATTAAATTATTATTATTATTATTATTATTATTTTTTGTAATGTGGCAGTTTTCCAAGTACAATACAGTGAGACTAATGAATGTAGGACAGCTTCTTTATTATTACTCCAAAGAAAAAAGTAATAATTTTTATGTTCTTGTCACAAACTTAAAGAACAAATTTCACAATGTCCAATAACCTTCAAAGGGCATAATTATTAAAGTCATAATTAAAAAAAAAAAAAAAAAAATCGTCTCTTTTAACCTGCCTTTCAAAAAGTGGTAAACAAATATTACAGAACAAATGTTTATAACACTGTGGACCAATGTAAACATAACCTAGTGACCAGATTTCTCATGGTGGAATACAGGACGAGTGGACAATATGACCATGATATGAGAAATTTTATTTCATGATAAATATTATATATTATTAACATTAATGACAGACATTATTATTAACATTAATGACAGAAAAAATTTTATTAGGCTACTCTCCCTTTAAAACCGACTCCGTGTATGTAATATACTGACACACATCCTGTTTTCACCCACCTGTTTGCGTCCACTTAAGCCATAACCGACTGTATTTACATGAGATACTCCACACAATGGACATTTTGACAACTATTTGTGCATTTGACCATTCAGGCGCAAGGAGAACTGATTGCACGCTGTCTGAGAGAATGGGGATCGCGCGCAAGCAGGAGAGGGAGTGTGCGCACACGTGCGTGTGAGAGAGCACTTCTGGTCTGTCATTCAACCCGATTTGCATGCAGTTCGCAATGTGTCGGTTGTCATCAATAATTTTAAAGTATTTCCACACCCCTGAGGCTGACATTGTTTCTGCTGCTGCCGTTGGTGTCTCTGTGTACGGAAAATTCTGTCAGTTACGTCACGTGAGGTATCGGTCTTTGGTATCGGGGGTATTTTTACGAGTACGGGTACAAGTACATGAGCTTGGTATCGGTATCGGTGCATCCCTAATCATTACAATTGTAAATAGCAGTTTTCTATTTTAATAGTAAAAAAACAAATTTTTAGCATCATTACTCCACTCTTCAGTGTCACATTATCCTTCATTCTATTATGCTGATATGGTGCTCAAGAATCATTTCTTATTGTTATCAATGTTGAAAACAGTGAAAACTGAGGTACTTAGATTTTGTTCATCAAAAACATCAATATTTGAAATCTTATAAATGTCTTTACTCTCATTTTTGTATCAATTTTGTGTCCTTGCTAAATAAAAGTATTGATAAAAAAAAAAAAAAGAATAGTGTCTTTCATCATCCTCTTTAAAGCATTGCTACAATAGTCATAGACATTCAGACGGGTGCTTTTAGTTGCTGTGCCATGCCTGGCAATGTTTGAGCGTACTGCTACGAGTGTTGTTTAGAAATATTATTATATTAAAAAAACAAACAAAAAAAAAAACATCTTGAGATCCCAGTTTTATTCCGCTGCACTCCGTCTTGCTTTTTGAGGACGAGTGCCTTATGTAAACACTGCCAAAGAAACGTGTCTGATAGGGGTCAGGTGATCCTGAAATCAACTTAATTATACAATGTTTCCTTATAACTAATTAGTCGGCTAGTCTTGAAAATATGTAGTTTTACACATCCCTAATCAAGATGGATGAACTCTTTCCTCCCCCCCACCCCTCCTCTCCACTCTCTTCCTGTATCTTATTGCTATTTCCTAGAACTTTAGCATTGCCTCCTCCTGTGTTGCTTCTTGCACCATTCTTAACTCACATTTTTCCTCCCACAATTCCATTCTTATAGGGTTTTTTTTTTTTTTTTTGCCTACATTTGAGGTGTTTCTCTCTATTTCTCTGTCCTCTAATGCAGTTTCTTTTTTAGGTGTTAGCTCCTTAAATAAGGGCCTGAGCATACCTTCCTCTCTCTCTCCTTTTCTCTCTCTGTGTTTTTAATGAGGAGAGGGGTCCCATTAGAGGTGGAGTACTTGGTGTCATTGTGGCCAGTGAGATGGAGGGATTTAGGAAGAAAATGAGGCTCTAATTCTGGTTCCCTTTTCCCCCACTTTAAAGATTGGCGACAAATCAGATTGATAACGCGTCAGTTTTAGCTAATGATTTGTTGACTTTGGTAGCTATTTTCTTCTGTTCCTTTTCTCTTTCCAAGCTCCATTTCTTTTTTTTTTTTTTTTTTTTTTTTTTTTTTTTTCTTTTTTTTATAATTTTGTTCACTCTCTATACTCTCTCTCAGGTCTTCTCTCTCCTTCACCTGTTCTTGCTTTCTCTTTCTTCTTTTTCTTTCTCACCTCTCCATTGCTCCCTCTCTCCACCTCCATCCTCCAGCAGGTAGATTGCTCATAGTAAATAAATGAGCTCTACACTTCTCTCTCTCCATCTGACAGCAGCCATCTTTCACTCAGTGCAGCCATATGCCACACTGATATCTCAGAGATCCACTACGGCTGCAACATCTGCTGCTGATATATACGTACACACATATACACACACAAAAGTTTAGAAATGGTAGCAAGTTGAAGGAATGGTTCACTGAAAAATGAAAATTGTTATTTATTCACTCTAGTACTTTTATGGTGCTTTTGCTTCCTGTTTTTCAAGCTTGAAGCCTCCACTCATTTATTGCAATTTCATTAAAAAGAGCAACAAATACAGGTTTTTTGTTTGTTTGTTTGTTTGTTTGTTTTTTAAATAGAAATCTTTTGCAACATTATAAATGTCTTTACTGTCACACTTGTCCTTAGTAGTATTAGTATTAATTTATTTATTTTTTATTAAAAAATAAAAAAAAATGTAATGACCACAGACTTTTGAACAGTAGTGTATGTTCCACAGAAGAAAGTCATAGAGGTTTTGGACGACTTGATGGTGTGGAAATGATGCTCTTTGTGTGAACTGTCACTTTAAGGAAAGGAAAGTTCTGTACCTGCAGCATCTGCTTTGTTCCTCTTCACTCTCAAAACACTGAGGGCTCAGCGGAGATGAGGGTGTGATGGAGGGGAAGGAGACCGGTGGAAGTGCTAAACCATGTTACTCTAATGAAAGTATAAGAGGATTTGATTTCATTAGTATTTAACACTGAAAGTTTCTTTGTATACATTCACACCTCATCTGATAGACTGATGCGTTACGATCCTCTGAGAAACGCCTCAAAATGCATTAATCTTAACTTCAGTGTTGTGCTTGTTTCTCTACAAAAGTCAGGAATCTCTTTTCACGGATGTATGAGGTTGGTAGTCTCTCTGCACACAAGTCGGCTCACAAGCATACATTATCACAAAGAGTTCAGCGAGACGAGAGGCAGATGCTGGTGTCAGAAGGAGGGAAAGGGAGGAATAAGATCAGGTGAAGGAGAAAAAGGGAGGTTTGCGGTCAGGGCCAGACTTGAACAGCTTGAGTGGAAATGATGCGTGTAAAAGCATATGTGTAGTCTGAAACAGAATGACTGTATAAACACAAACTCTCTGACACAAACACACAGCTGTTCACAAATAAAGCTCGCCTCTCTGTCGGTCTGCAGTGAGTAAAATTGATTGCGTAGTTTTGACATCAGATATACACATTAGTTTCTGATAGCGGTGGGTGTTGCAAATTAAGGTGGCTATGTCATGATATAGTTGTTTTTGCTTTAAAATTATCCTCATGTTTTATATATTAAATAAGTCTGTAATTTTGAATGCATTTCAGTTGAATTATACATTAATGAGCTTAGCTGCACCATTGCTCCGCAACCGTAAACAACACGGACATGTCAAAACATAATGTTTTCCATTGTAATCAATGGAACTGTCTAAAGTTTAGAGTGCAGGCTATTGTTTATGAAGAAGGTGCAGAAGAAATGTGTGTTTTAACATCTGCTCACCAGTATTAACTGTACACAACGTAGGCTGATTTTATTAGAGCTCTAAATGAGATGGTTATTTCGCTTAATTGATTTGTTAATTTTTTTTTTTTACACTTAATGTCAAAAACAAACAGACGCATTCTGTCATAATAGTTTTAATAGATTGATGCGTGAATTAATGAGTGAAAGCTGGATGCAGGGCTCAACAATAAGGATGTTTTTTAGCTGGCCTTTAGTTCAGATTTGTACATGCATTTTATTTTTATATTATTTGTGAAAGAAATTTGTGTCATGAAACTTTAAGTTAATAAAAATGGTATGCAATTTTGTTTATGACAGTCAAAAAGTCAGTTTAGTGGCTGAGAAATGATTCATCCAAATAAATGTGTGTGTGTATATATATATATATATATATATATATATATATATATATATATATATATATATATATATATATATATATATATATATATATATATATATATATATATATATATATATAATATATTCACACTACTGTTCAAAAGTTTTAGATCAGTGATGTTTTTAAAAGATGTCTCTTCTGCTCACCAAGGCTGCTCTTGTTTGTTCCAAAATAAAGCAAAACAGTAATGTTGTGAAATATTTAAAATAAATATTCCAATGCTGGGTTGTTTCAACACATGTTTTGGTTAAATATGGACAAATTTGAAATTCTGTGCTATGTCTTTAGCATTGGTGCACAGTGGAGGTGTGTTTGTTATTAAGAGATGAAGTGAGAAGATACTGTGTGGTAATTCTCTAATTAAAGTGTGTGTAATTTGCTCACTGCTTGGTTTGATTAATCAATGAATTCATTATGACCTGGACAAGCTCATTAGCATGAGGCTGATGCAGTGCTAGTAGTCAGGACTGCTGCTGTCCTTAAGTGTGTATTTATAGATGCAGGAAGTCACCTGGCAGTATTGTTTCTTTTTTTTTTTTTTTTTCTTTCCTTCTCTCTTCCTCTTTCTGTTTTGCGTGCCACTAATGAGTGAGTGATGAATTTCCACACATGAGTTTAACTCAGTGAGTCTGAGTGTGTGTTGCAGGTTCATTAATCAAGTTCAGGAGGAGAATAGCGTACACACACACTGGTTTGCACCCTCCTCCCTCATTAGTTCCTGTGTTTAGATTTACACACACAGTAAACAGTTCACTCATATTTGAGTCCAGACAGCACAGAGCTGCTCTAGTGCCCATCTCACACTGCTCATTAAAGTGATGTGCTTGACTTTAAAGTAGTGATCCGTCCTATTTCTGAGGCTGAAGATAAAGTCTTATGTTTGTAAACATACAGATTGACTCAGAACTCCAGTGACTTTTTCAGCAGCCATGGGAAGTACATTTCACCATTAATTTTCTCCATAGGCTTTAAAAAAAAAAAAAAAAAATCAATGAATCATTGAGACTTAAGTCATACGACTTTTTCTGTCACGATTCATGTTAGTTTGAAATGAACCAAAAATGGGTGAAATTAAAGAGACTAATGCTTTTAATCACCTGCGTATAAAATGGGAACATTTACAACTGTAGGAGCATAAAAACGAACAAACAAAGAGCATCTTTTGTGGTCCCCAACCGGTCCTCATCTTGCTCGTTTTCCTTCCCTCTTTCCTTGTTTGTCCCTCTCTTTCTCGTCTGCTGTCTTCCCTGTTTTCCTTCAGGGGAAAGTCTGCTCCTCCATTAAGAACATACAAGGGTCCTTGACATTTAATTTCCTGTTTGTGGTGCTCTTTTACCCTCTTTCTGTGTGTCATACTCACTCTCCTCCGTCTCTATCCAGCTCCATCTCATTCTCACTCCCTTTCACTCTTCTTTTGTGTCATTTTGCACCCCTGTCGGCTAATAATCCTTCATTTTTACCGCAAGCTCTACACCTCTAAGCATTGTGGGATAGTGATCTGTCCTCAATTGTTTAATTGTCTAAAATGAGCTTGAATATCATTATGTAGCAAATAAGACATTTCCAGTTTTCTAACATTACCGTTACTGACAGTTCAGATAAATTTAAATATGCAGTGCTTTTATTATGATGCTCAATGTTGTAAAGGAAGGCAGCTCACAAGGTTTTAAAACATCCTCAGTCTTGAGGCTTGTCTGTGAGGAGTTTTGCCCATTAAAGAAATGTGCCTTATATGGCAATTAACTTGGTGTGAGAACCTGTGGCATTTCAGTGTGTGTATGTGTGACTCCTGGAGTGAGATAAATGAACCTGCTTATGTCTGCGGGAACAGGTGGCTAAGTCAGCATGGTGGCCAGCCACACACACACACACATACACGCACTCACACACAGAGACCAGTAACAAATTGAGGCAATTTGTGTAAATTAAGAGATAACTAGACGGCTGCCCTTGTTGAACAGTCGTTGTAGTGTCCCTCCTGAGCCACTGTAATCAGAATCTACTATTTTGGCTGACATATGGATGTCCTTAAATGTGTCTTTAAAATAAATACAAAAGTTAAAATCTGTAGTGGTTGATTTATGTGTGCGTTATGTGTGCGTCTTTATTTTTATTTTTTTTTATTTTTAATGGCCAGTACTGAGATCAGGTTGGCTAATCATAAAAATGTAATACTAATATAACGCTGTCAAGGTGAAACCAGTTTTATTCTTTACTTTTTCATATGGTTGTCCTTAAATATGACGCATGATGTACACGTGAATTTGGTGTCTTAAAGTAGTAGTTGACTTCTAAGTTTTTTTTATTTTTATCCACTATCGAGAGCAGGGTGGCTAATGACATATATATGTGTGTGACAATGTAAAGGAACACTAAGTATTTTTTTTTAAATACATAAAAAAAAATTTCACTCAATACTTAGTTAACAGTCACTTAAAAAATATTTAAAGTTGTAAACTATCCATTAACAATTTTGTCAGATTTTGAAAGTGACACAAAGAGGAAAGACCAGTTCTGTTAATTGACCAATCAGACGGTGGCAATCATCTCAAAATGGTCAAATATCAGCTGATTAATTGGCCTGGCCAATATACCGGTCTTTAACTTTAACTACTGCAATGTATACTTTCAATACATGGGCTGATATGCAGGCATCTCTTTCTAGTATGATAGAATTGTAAATGTTAGATCGAAAATACACATTTTTCACGTGCAGCACTGATTTTTTTTTTTTTTTTTTTTTTTTTTAGGTGAGTGTGGTGCAGGACTCCGTGAATATCTCGGGTCAGAACACCATGAACATGGTGAAGGTTCCTGACTGCCGGCTGGCAGATGAACTGGGCGGACTGTGGGAACATTCCAGATTCACGGACTGCTCGCTTTGTGTCGCTGGGCAAGAGTTCCAGGCACACAAAGCCATTCTGGCAGGTATGTGTTAAACACACACACACACACACACACACACACACACACACACACACACACACACACACACACACACACACACACACACACACACTCGCACACTCGCATGCACTTTATTAAGAGATTCACATATGCTGAGTTTTATGGAAGCTTGCTTCCGCCTCGGAATAAAAAATAAAAAAGGTAATTGCGACTTATCTTACAATTCTGACTTTTTTTCTCACAATTGCGAGTTTACCTCTTACAATTCTGACTTTTTTTCTCACAATTGCGAGTTTACCTCTTACAATTCTGACTTTTTTTCTCACAATTGCGAGTTTACCTCTTACAATTCTGACTTTTTTTCTCACAATTGCGAGTTTACCTCTTACAATTCTGACTTTTTTTCTCAGAATTGATATAAACTGAGCTTGCAACGAGTTATAAAGTCAGAATTGCGTGATAACTCACTATTGCGAGAAAGAAAGTCACAATTACCTTTTTTATTTTTTTATTTAGTGGCAGAAACAAGCTTTCTTAGAGATTTGAAGAAAATTATTGCAGATGTCAACTGATATGGGCTGGCTGATCAGTGTTAAGGCCTTTGCACACTGAGTCCGAAATTCGCATTGCGAAATTTTCGCACGTTAAAAAATAAATTCGACCTCACGTTGTGTCAATCACGTTTACACACTGCCTCCGAAACTTTCGTACGTCATAAAAATATTCGGATCAGGTTCGATTTTCTGCGTTTTTTCGCATCCGTGGCACGCATTTTGAGAGACGTTTTGACAATTCGGAGCCACCGTACGCGAACGCCAAAATCCAGAATGCCAGCTGACAAGTTGATCCACCGTTGTCTACAGCACAAAGCAGTAGCACTGTATGACAAACAAAGTGCAGAATACAAAGAGACAGAATATAAAGTCAGTGCCAGTAGCAAAGCATCAAACTGAGCCACTGACATCCTGAAGTAAACTTTGAAACGCTCAGGATAATCACGCAGCTTCTTGATGAGGTGGAACTCTCCTTTCTCTCTATGCAATCTCGGGATTGGATGGACCCAATATTTCCTCTTTCCTTTTCTCTTTTTAAGAAGAGAGAGGACAACTAAATCGTGCTCACTGCTTGAAGACTTCGTTCTGTATTTTTTTTTTTTTTTTTTTTTTTTTTTTTTTTTTTTTTTTTTAAATACCCGCAACGGATTCATTAATACGCATCGGACTCAGTGTGCAAGGTCTCTATGCGTGGCGAATTTTTAGGATCACAAATACGAAAAAACGCATGCGAAAATTTCGGACTCAGTGTGCAAAGGCCTTTATTTTAGTATTATTTATATACTATGTTAATATTTATTAAATACATAAAAATATTTACAAGTTGTAGATTTTTGGCATCGTTAAAATCTTGTCACTAAATAAAATTCAGATCTCTCTCTGTCCTGATTCTCTCTGGCTGTGTTCAAAAAATAAGACAGCTGTCTCATTGCCCAGTCAGTCAGTGACTCAGCAGACAGCTTTTTAGTATGAAGGCGCTTTTTATGAAATCTGGTTTTACATTTCAAGAACAAATTCATGAGAGCTTTAGAGATAACCAAGTGAATATTTAATGACTACAATGCTTATATCTTGTTAAAAATGAATCATAAGCTGAAAATGTACATGTACAAACTATTTCGCTGTTTTCAACTGCCATTTCATCTAACTGCCGACCCACATGCGCAGGATTGTAGGATATCATAGGCAGCGAAAGGCGCATCTGTGCTGCCTTCAAAAATCAACCAGACAGAAGAATTTTAGACATGTTAGGTGAATATTTGAATACCTTCCTACCGATGTATAGTGCCTGAGAGGGCAGCGTTTTTCAGTTTCAGATGTAGCCTCACTCTCCCGCTGTCGCTCATGGTGAGGCGGGATTCCTCGTTATCTGGCCGTACCTGGTAGTGCTCATTAATCGCCTTGGAGACGGAGCTGATCGGCTGGTGTCTGAGCTGTGATTAGACTGTGTGTGTGTGTGCGTGAGGGAGAGAATGTGCCAGACTTCACACAATCCTTTTAAACAAGTTAAAGTTGCCCTAGACAGATCTGATTTCATATCCAGACTTAACAGAGAGGAAGGTCTCTCAGTGTGGCCGCCACCATTCCCTGGGTTAATCAGCCAAAAGGTTTGGCGATTGCACCATGGCACAAACTATTGGGGGAACCACTGTTAGATTTATAGATTTTGATGTTGATGACTGAAACATTTCTTCAGAATCCCTGTTCACCATCCCTCTTATGATTTAACAAAAAGCGCTATGCAAATAAATTGAATTGATTATGTCAATTGCCAAGCTTCATAACAGCAGAACTTTTCCTCACAAAAGAGTAGACAATATTGTAGCTGTCTTTTTAAAAAAAAAAAAAAAAAAAAAAAAAAAAAAATATATATATATATATATATATATATATATATATATATATATATATATATATATATATATATATATATATATATATATATATATATATATATATATATATATATAATTTTTTTTTTTTTTTTTTTTCCCCAAAGTTTTAAAATTTGTAATGTTTGTGATTCATCTCAGAGCTTGTTGATTTGGTTCATGGCTTGAACTCTTTATCGAAGAACATTTTGAAATTGCCTTTGGAGAACATGATTGGTGAAAAATTCTTGAAACCAAGGCTGCTGAAAAAGTGACCTGTCACTGTTTTGCTCTATTATTCCATTTTTGTCATATGTTTGTGTATTAAATAATCTTTCTCTTTTACTTTCTCAGCACGTTCCCCAGTTTTCAGTGCTATGTTTGAACACGAGATGGAGGAGAGTAAAAAGGTGAGTCGGGTGTATTTTTTTGGCTCCCTCCCTTCTTTCTCCAATTTTCTCTCATTAAACTTCAAAAGCAGTGAGACAACTCCCATCCTTTTAGACTGTCACAATCAAAGAGCTCCTCACACCTTTTACATTCATGTTGTTTTTCATGCTAGTGTTTTCTCATTTCTGTAGTTTATGCAGTAAGTGTATTAGTGATCTCTCAGTAGGACTTATTTTCTGTCCAGGTGTGTGTGTTTGATCTAATACCTTCGCATTTACACAATTGCTCAACTGTATCATCTTCCTGCTCGTTTTCAATAGCTGATCATAAAACTATTTGCCATTTTTCTTACGTGGCTTTTTAATACGGCAGTCTTATTAGGCCTTATACAGATTACAGCAGTGGAGATTGCCTGAGTAAATTGAGAGTGCTGCACATGCCTATTTAAATGAGGACTGAAGACAGTATGTTATTTTTAGGGCTGTCAAAATTAACACTTGCAATTAGTGAAGTGTTTAATGCCATTTATTTGTTTATTCAATTTGACATTCGTTGTTTAGAATGTAATCTGTGTAATGAACCCAATTTTTGCACCTTAAAATAAAAATAAAATAAAAACTTAAATTAGATAACTGTAATAAAATGTTTGTTGAAGTACATAAATTACTCAAACTACAATAAAAATAAAGAATAAATTATAAAAGGACACTGATATAAATATAATTATAAAAGCAAATTAATAAGTACTGCAATAGTATATAAATAATACTGAAATGACACCCCTATACTTCCCCTGATGCGCTTCCTGCTCTTCCTCTTATCATCATCTTCAAGATATTCCCATGTTTTACCATCTGCTGATCCAGTATTCCTCTGCCTCCCTCCTCCTGTTGTTCTCTCCATATCCCCCCTTTCCCAGAGTTTCATCATGCACCATTTTTTGGGACAGGATGTGCTTGCTTTTGGGGTTTGTGGAGCAGTGAGATTTCCTGTTGTTCCTTTTGCTTGTGCGGCTTATTAGGATCCATGCAAATATGTGAGACTGAGTTTAGTGTTAAGAGAGCGCGCGTGTGTGTGTGTGTGGTTAATAGATGAATGATGGGATCTGGGGCTCAGTTTGTGTATAGGCACGTGTGAAAGCGAGTGTGGCCGCATGTGTGCGTCAGGTTTAGATGATGGCTGGGGCTCAGTGATTTGGCTGTGGCATCTGTAGAATATTGATGGCTTTGATGCTCCAATAGAGAGAATCTAAAGAGAATAGAGAGGGAATGCCTCATCAGAGAGAGAGACTTAACAGATGAGTTGCCCTTTACATCTAAAGGAAAGACTCCTGAAAATCTGCACATGAGGTTGTCTGGATACTTCACCAGAGCTCCAGGTGTAGACCAGAGTACTTTTGATGTCCAAGTTCAGTTTTTTTGGTTGGTGTGGAGCTGTTTTAGGAACTGTGGAAAGCCTGCATTCTTTGTTTCTTGAGATGCATCCACAGTAGTTACATGCAAGGATTACTGTATGTTAAAAGGATATTCACTTAAAAAAGGTGAAAATGCTGTTGTCATTTACTCACCCTCATGTCGTTCCTATCCTGTTGGACTTTCATCTGTGGAACACAAAAGATATTTCTGTTTTCATAAATTGAAAGTCAGTGAGGTCTTTTTTTTTTTTTTTTTTTTTTTTTTTTTTTTTTTTTTTTTTTAAGAAGTCTCTTTAAGGCTACTTTTATTTGGGCAAAAATACAGTAAAACAGTAATATTGTGAAATATTACTAAAATGTAAAGAAACTTTTCTATTTTAATATCTTTTGAAATGTAATTTATTCCTGTGATGGCAAAGCCTTTGTAGTTTTGGTCATAGAATCGAAAACAAAACAACCTTCCAATTGTTTTTGTGACTTCGCCTCTTAAATTTTACCTAGTTTTTATTATGGTACTCACACCAGAGTTCAAAATACAATCTGCAGAGGGAGTCAGGTAAAACTTTGTGTGAAAAGTGTGAAAAAAGCCTGAGATGTGACTGTTGTTGCACCTTCAGGCTACACAGATTTTTATTTTCTCTAGTAGCTTTTAATAAATTGTTTTTCTTTTAAGTGAACTTTTTCATTTGACCTTGCCCTGTGTCTGTGGGTGGGGTGGAGTTCTTAACTGTAGCTGCCTTAATTAGTCCAGCTGTGATGGACGGGCTGAGAAGGAAAAGCCTTTGTTACCAAACCGACAAACGACAAAGAGCTTGTGCTCCAGCAGCCTTGGGCAGAAGAGAGAAACTCGCGACACTCTTTCTGGAACATTGGTCAGGGCAGGAACAGAAAACGAAACGAGTCTTTCCGAACTATATATATTAATTTGCTTTGAGACACTCTGTCCTTTTGTGTGCGTATATGCACTCTACGGTGGAGGTCAGTGGTTGTGTGAGTTCGGTGTAGGCTGCTCAAGGGACACCATAGGAGCTCATGAGTGGAAAGGCCAAACTCTGATACAATTACACATTATGCTTCTACAACAGTTTTAACACCCTAAACTGTATGAGGTCCAATTAAGTCAGCTCTTAAAACTTCAAAAGCACAGTCAGTAGACTGTCAGGAATCTTGAGGGACTTCTGATCTGATGTTCTCAGAGACTAAAAGTTTGATCAGATTCTGCTCTGTTTTCCTGTCTAGAACCGAGTGGAGATAAACGATGTAGAGGCTGAGGTCTTTAAAGAGATGATGTTCTTCATCTACACTGGCAAAGCACCCAACCTGGACAAGATGGCTGACGACCTGCTCGCTGCTGCTGACAAAGTGAGTATTGTGCACATCCTCTCATCTGAGGAAGTATAAAAATAAGTTTATTAAAGGGTTAGTTCACCCTAAAATGAAAATTCTGACATTAATTACTCACCCTCATGTCGTTACACACCTGTAAGACCTTCGTTCATCTTCAGAACACAAATTAAGATATACCTCTCGGATTTCATCAATAATATGACTCGTCCATGGACAGCAATTTAACCACCACTTTCAAGGTCCAGAAAGGTACTAAAGACATCGTTAAAACAGTCGACATGACTGCAGTGGTTCAACCTCCCATGTTATGAAGCGACGAGAGAAAAACAAAAAAAAACAATAACGACTTTATTCAACGATATCTTCTCTTCTGTGTCATTCTCACATGCTGTCTACATTCAGCAATTCCAGGTTCTATGTCAGAAAGGCGGCTCAGCGGCTTCTGTGTCAGCATCACACGTCAACTGCGTAGGAGACTAACAGGGAAAAGAGATTGTTGAATAAAGTCGTTATTTTTTTTGTTTTTTCGCACAAGAAGTAATCTCGCCACTTCATAAAATTAGGTTTGAACCACTGCAGTCATGTTGACTGTTTTAACGATGTCTTTAGTACCTTTCTGGACCTTGAAAGTGGTGCTTAAATTGCTGTCTATGGACGAGTCATATACTTCTCAGATTTTATCAAAAATATCTTAATTTGTGTTCCAAAGATGAACGAAGGTCTTACAGGTGTGTAACGACATGAGGGTGAGTAATTAATGACAATTTTAATTTTTGGGTGAACTAACCCTTTAAATGGCACGATGACAACTTTTTTTTTTTCCTTACAGTCATGCATTCACATTTTTCTTGCCATACACACCAATAAAATTTGCTTGTGTTGTAAGCAGCAAGAAAAAAAAAAAATCAAGTGTTATAACGGAGCCAATGGCTGCCAATACTACTTGCTTTGTTTTGCCAACACTAGCACACAGATTTTTATTTTTGAAGTGTATGTCTCTGTCTTTAGTATGCTCTAGAGCGGCTGAAGGTGATGTGTGAGGACGCTCTGTGCACCAGTCTGTCCGTGGAAAACGCAGCAGAGATTCTGATCTTGGCTGACCTTCACAGCGCTGACCAGCTGAAGACGCAGGCCGTCGACTTCATCAACTAGTGAGTGGTACTCCAGTCAGTAGTTCAGATTGTACTTGACCTGCCTACATTTTCAATGGCCCCACCAAAAAATGCATTAACATTTAATAATCGCATTATTTAACAAGTGTGTACATGTGTGTAAAAAATACAATAAAAAATTACATATGTGACCCGTGCTGTCAAAATTAGTCCGAATGTGCACAGGCTAATTTCGAGATGCAGGCAAAACAAGTGGAAAATGTCAATTTTTGTCGAAATTGAGGTTTTCACAAAAATTAGTTCATTAAGTTCTCGTCTAGCTATGCCATTGCTCCAAATAGCAATTAAACATCTAAAAGTATCTTTATTTGTATGTTTTCTGAGAGGAGTACCTTTCCTTTGACCATGAAAAATTTCATGTTTCTCTGCTTGCTGCTTGACTACTGGCGCTTCCCTCAGCACAAGTTTGGTATCGTTGTAAAGCGCAGCATTCCAAGTTTCTGAATATTCATAGCGAATTCTCAATAGCATGAGTCTGAACCAATGAAATGTGATTTTCAAACTCATGAAAAAAGTTGAATATATATATATATATATATATATATATATATATATATATATATATATATATATATATATATATGTATGTGTGTGTATATATATATATATATATATATATATATATATATATATATATATATATATATATATATATATATATATATATATATATATATATATAATATATATATATAATATATATATAATATATATATATGTATATGTATATATATATGTATATGTTCCTATATGTTCCTTTCAGTCTTCTGCAAATGCTGTTTGAGTTCTTTCAATTTATGTTTATCCTCACTTGTTGTCCCCACTTTGTCAATCTGTTCTCTCCACACTTATCTTTCATGCTCTATATTGTAGTTTTTTTTTTATTCTTTTTTTTAAACTAGCTTGTTCAGTCTGTCTTTGCAGCAGCTTTATTGGACGGTGTAATTTTGAGTTCATTTCGTGGATGGCAGTAACTTGGCTGGCATGAAACTGGACTGTGGCCATCTCATTTCAGCTCTCTCTCTCTCTCTCTCTCTCTCTTTCTCTCTCTCCATCTCTGTACAAAACACCCACCGCCACAACAACAGCAGAGACAGAGGGAGATCAATAACAAGGGCAACACAGAAAATAAACATGCACACCAGCACCCCCTCCCAAAATGATTCGTCCTCTCTGCCCTTCTTTTCCTGCATTCATGTTTGGTGCTTATGTTATTGGTTTATGTGCTCGTCTTTCTCTTCTCAAACGGTTTTATTGCTACATGTAGGAGTTTAGAGTCAGAGTGCAGCAGTTTTCCCACAGTGCCAGACTTTGTCCAGTCATCACAGGACAGGACTGCCAGCAGGAGCATCCCCACTGTTCAGGAAAACAAAGTGAAATTTTGCAAATGAATAAATTTAAAGCAATACAATGAAAGATGTATTCTGTTCCATTGTCCTCGCTTTTTGAACAAAGCTACAAGCATACAGCATGGCCACTGCAGTCCGATTCGAGAACAAATGACTTAAAATAAATAAATAAATAAAAGCCTTTCCGACAGACACCATACAGTTTGGGTTCTATAAAAGGAATTTCTTTATTTATTATATAGTAAATGCTGAGCATCATTATAAAAGTGCCAATCAATATGTAAAAAGGAATCTATCTATCTATCTATCTATCTATCTATCTATCTATCTATCTATCTATCTATCTATCTATCTATCTATCTATCTATCTATCTATCTATCTATCTATCTATCTATCTATCTATCTATCTATCTATCTATCTATCTATCTATCTGTTTTCAGCATCATTAATCCAGTCTTCAGTGTCACATGATCCTTCAGAAATCATTATAATATGCTGATTTGTGTAAATATATATATGTATATATAGTCTCCCTATTCTTCCACTGATGCATTTACAAACACAAGGCTTTTTCATATAAAAGCTGTTTTTGCTTCCCCTCCTTGTCTTGTTTACTTCCCATTTATTTTTGGAAAGCTTGTGTTTGTAACCTGTTCTTTGTGGATGGTTGACCGCGCAGTGACCTTTTGCATTGGGGAAAGTGGTATGGGTATCTGCCCGCAAGGGCTGACACTGTGAGCAAGAGCTGCAATTAATGCCAAGTGTTTGGGGGCAACAGCATAGTGGGGTTAGGGGGAGGTCAGCATCTCACACACAAACACACTCCGGGTAAATGTCGTTAAAGGCCATTTTTTGGTGTGCGTGATAGTGCAGTGCGAGTGCCCTCGGGATGCTGAGCTCAGCGAAGAGGGTTGTGTTCTAAATGTTTCTTTCTTTCTCTCTCTCTTTCTCTCAGTCATGCGTCCGATGTGATGGAGACCTCAGGGTGGAAGTCAATGGTGGCGTCTCATCCTCACCTGGTTGCCGAGGCATACCGCTCCCTGGCCTCCGCCCAGTGCCCTTTCCTGGGCCCTCCCCGCAAACGCCTCAAACAGTCTTAGTGCCGCCCCTTACCGTTACCTAAGCCGCACACCTACACACACACTCAACAGACAACTGCCTACAAGAGGGGGGGAGGGCGCTATTTTAGATTTACATCCCCCCCAAGCTCTGTCCCTTTAGATGCCTAAACCAGCTCTTGACCTGCCCCTCCCTTCACGTTATCCAGACAGTCCCCTCCGGCGCAGAGGACCCTGTTTGTTGCTGCCCTACCGTCGGGTTCCTCAGTGTTGAGTGTGGAGGCTGCCGCAGGTCGATAACTGTCCAAAAATGTGGCCATCCTCTGCACCAGTCAGGCCGTCTGTTCCAGAGAGAAATGATCCTGTTGGACTGGATTCGTGAGCGTGGGTGGATGGATGGATCAAGGTTGAGCTTTTGGTTGGGCAGTTAAACAAGAGATGGATTAAGACTGGACTTTTTACGTTACTCCTTCCACTGGCACTACCTTGTGCTCTCCTTCACTGTGTGAACCGGTTCTCCATCTTCGCTTCATCCCTCCAAAAAAAATGATTGGCCGGTAGACATTCCCCTTTACTGTCATGAACTGAGGGTTTTTTCTTTCGAAAGGAATAGAGGACAAACTCCGTTATTGCAAAAGAACCTTTTTAATAGGTAGCATGTGTCTTCGTAATGACGACATCAGCGTTTAGTAGATTCCTGTGTGACTTTATGAATCCTGTATGATGACAAACAGCTTTTTCCAGAACTACCCTTTGTTTCTTGGGAAGATTGAAACATAGAACTTGCCACCTTTATGAACTTATGATCCACAAGCTAGCCTGGCTTCCAAATGGAGATGGAGTTCAGATGGACTTACAGTGCTTTGGTCTCCTTTTACAGGGTGAATAAATTGACGAATCCGGCGAGGAGTGTAAAAATGGGGAAATGCTCATCAAACTTTTTTTTTTTTTTCCCTTGTGATGTTTATTTGGGAATTTTCCTCTTTGTAGCACTTGTGTATTTGAATCCAGGCTTTCTGTATGAAAAAAAAAAAAGAGCCCAAAAAACTCAAACCTGTCTACATTTGTGTATTTCTTTTTGTTTTGTAACAGCCACAACGATGCTTGTTATGGGCATATCTTAGCGGTTATTTTGCTTTCTGCTGATTTAATGCTCTTTTTATATTTGGTCTCAGTCACGGATTAGACAAATCTAGAGCTCTTGCTGAAACAGAGAATTGGCTTTTTTAAATAAATAAAAAGCCTGTCCGACAGACGGCATACAGGGTTTTTGGTTCCATAAAAGGAATTTTGTATGGGGCTTTATCTTGTTTGTAAAAAAAAAAAAAAAAAAAAAAAAAAAAAAAAAAACAGTGCATCCAATCACACATAATTGCTGAGCAAGCTCACAAAAAATGGGTAAAACGTATAAAAAAATAAATAAAAGGAAACCTTTTAAGTATGGGAAAATGTAACCTTCAGTAGTATGGGAAAAAAATACTATGGAAGTCAATGGTGCCCTAAAACTGTTTGGTTACAAACATTCTTCAAAATATCTTCTTTTGTGTTCAGCAGAACAAAGAAATGCCATACAGGTTTGGAACAACTTGAGGGTGAGTAAATGATGACAGAATTTTCATTTTTGGGTGAACTATCCCTTTAAGGGGAAAAAGACATTCAACAGATACAGAGACTAAAGGCCCTGATATAGAGTACATAAAGTAAAAACGAAGAACAAATGGTGTTAAAATTATGTTTGTTTTGTGTTCGTTTTGGGAGTTTGTAACAGCTTGCCAAAGCAAACTTTCTGGAAAAATGCTATTGAACTACCATTGGTCCATGAGACTCCACCTGCTTTGATGTGAAATCTTCTCTGGTTCATTTCTTCTGTTTAGTCCATTGAGGTCATACGTCCACAAGTGAAACATAACACTGGAGAGTCTCTTTATTATACAAACTGAATTTATAATTCTAATTGAAAGAGACACTGATACTTTTAATACTGTAAAGCTGCTTGATTTAAAGCAGCCTATTGAATAACATGCTATACAAATAAATGTGACGTAACTTTACTGAAGTGCCGACTTGCAGAGGTCGTGCAAACATCCACATTGCAATGATCGGATGCTTTCTTAACTACCATTTTCTCACAACTGTCATTTTTTAATTGTGCTTACTTTTTTGAGAGGAAAGCACGGAGCACATATTTACATATTCATCTAAAGGTTGGGATGTATACCGATGCTGTCGTATTTCAAACTTTTTCCCCCTAAGCATAGAAAGAAGAAGAACTTTGCTGTGAGTATATTGGGGCCTTAAAAGTTCATAAATATTCTTCAGAAAAAATGTGATATATTGGATGGTTCTTAGTCAAAGAAGGACTTCATGAATTACTTCTAATCACCAACAGTGACAAAAAAAAGCATAAATACTACTAATTTTTTTTTTTTTTTAAAACGTTTAAATTTTAATTGATTTATTAATTAAGCAAAACTTTTTGCAGATTAGCCCTCCAGACACTATACTTCAGGGTTTAGTCTCTTTGCAGAATGTCATTCTTCTACACTACTTGTATTATTTGTGCAGTAGGTGTGCTCTGTCACATTCAAATGTTCTTTATTTATGGATTTCTCAAATGCTTTACTACATTTCCAAATGTGCAATATACAGCAGGGCACACTGGGTGGAAAACTGCATCCTGCAATGCACTCAATTTAACCTTCCACTTCTATGTGTGTCTAGTGGGCCGCAAGTAATATCACTTGTGATTTACATTTCCTTGTTGACTCATTAGGATCAGACTGCCAAAAGATTAGATGTTTTTACCAAAAAATGGGTTTTAAAAATAGTTGAGTAACATTAAATTCAGAGATGCCACTTGCTGAAATTAATTAATTAGGCCATCTCTCTCTCTCTCTCTCTCTCTCTAATATATGAATGACTGTTTTACTGTTTACCATAGCATGATCTGATTCTCACACTATACTGTTCTGAACCCAGTTTTGGGAAATCGTACCTAAATTACCAAATCTGAATTAACAGGTTGGTGCAGTGATGACATTTTTGTAGGCCAACACAGCAGTTAGCATCACACTGGTTCCCTTGACAAAAACCCAATTGGATTTTGTCCATTGGCTCTTGGATTATTGCAGAAAATAAGGTCTGTGACTAACAAAAGATTATTAAACATTTTGTTCATCATGATAATCTTCACAAATGAACACAACTTTTATGAATTTTGAAGCATAAATACAATAACGTAGGCTATAAACAAACTATACCACAGTTGCATGGCTTCGACCTCACCATCACTAAGCTTCCGACAACTCTTTAAAAACATTTTCCCTGAAAGTTCGAGTTAATAGTTAAAGCAGACTAGTGAATAGATGAGTTTACCTGTTTGGCTGATGATGTTTAATGTCCCAGACAACCTCTGTAGTCTCATTTTAGCAACCGCTTTTTTCAAGACAAGTAAAATCACAAGAGATTATTACTGATGTATTTTATGTCGTTGACTATAAATATTTGGAGTTTGTGTTCACCACAGACCTTATTTCAGGCAATTAACCAAAAACCCATTGACTTTGGGGCGATAAAACTGGGTTTCTGGGTTTTGGCCTACAAAAACACATTATCCCAGCAGCACTCTATTAA